>JAJHUR010137375.1:0-36359 GCA_027495735.1 Lutjanus campechanus | reverse complement strand
TTTTTTTTTTGCTTTTGACATAAAGCACAACACCCACTGTGACTTCCATGGTCATGTCTGAAAGTTTGAACTCACAGAAAGCAGTGCAGTCACAGTATACCCATGAGTATATATGCTACACCTTTCCCCAGTATGGGTCTATATGCACCATTGGCAGATCAAAAACTGTGTTTGTGTGTGTGTGTGTGTGTGTGTGTGTGTGTTCACAAACAGGTAAACAAAAAAAAAAAGAGAGTCGTTTGAAATGCCTCCGCAAACTGAGATATAGCAGCTGACTTCAAGTTAATTTCATTGTCAACACCTGTTTGTGCTGAAATCCACACAGAGATGATGGATCCCAAACAGAAATGCCATCTTCAAAAACCACCGTGAAATATGGAATTCTTTTTTTTTTTCAGAAGAGGAAGGCTTTCTTCATGCATGGCTTCCGTTTGCTGCACAGTGAAGAATGTTGTTACCAGGCAACAGGCATAACAATGACACAGGTGCTCGCTCTCTCTCAGCCTGTGTGTTCGTGGGTTTTACATCCTCTCCTCAATAATGTTAAATGGCACTTGTTCTAAGTTCAGCATGAATTTGTTACACTTATAAAAAGGTTGCGCCTTGATTATTCAGAACATCCTGATCTGGTCTCTCTTCTTTCACTTGGAGCTACGGGCTTGTATGTGTTGTTTTTCTTTTACTTTTAATAGTGTTCTGATGTAGTCAAAAAAAAAGGTTATTTGTGCATTGCAAAAATCTCCATCCAATTAAGCATTTTTGTCTGTTATTAATGTCCCACTAAGTCTTGTTCATTTTTTAAACAATTGAAAGATTTGCCAGTGAAGTCAGATTTCAACTAATTTCCCATTCAAAACAGCCTGCTTTAAAAATCCATGCCAAAATCTGTGTTGAAAATCAGAGCCTGACCGATACTGAATCTTTGGGGCCAACACTAATAATTACATTATTCTGTCAAAAAATGTTGATATTGATAAATCGCCAGATATTGCAATGATCCCTCAAATGTGCTTATTCAACACTTGTGACAAAGATATGTAATAGAGGCTGGATATTTTACATTTTAACAATAAACTTTATTGTCCAAAATGACATCAGGGCACTGAAAAAGTAAACTTTCACTGGTATTTTTAATTAACTATAATTTTTTTTTAAATACAAAGGAGTGGAGTGCAGTGTCAAATCTGGTGCAATTGGGCCAGATGGTGGCATTAAAACAACAAACTTTATATTGTGACCCTTTTAAACAGTACTGTAGGTCCTGTGGTTCCAGATAAATCTATCCATCCAACCCTTGACCGATTGCCCACCATTTAGAATTTTATCCAGTTATCCTGTTTTTTTTTTGTTACTCCTACAAATTTCGAGGAATTATCACCAGATTTGGTACCGAACATCTCTGGACCAAGCCAGACAAAGTTACCTTTTTGTAATTTTGATATTCCATACAGTTTTGCTAAAACAGCCTCTCCAGGAAGTTGCAATGTGTGATCACAACAATCAACCTGCCTCTGCGAATTCTGCACCAACGTGCAATAACAGTTCCCCGTGCAAAATCACACATTTACGTCTCAATGAACCAACCCAGTGTCTTATTTTTTTGATTTTTTGATTTTTATTTTTCTATTGTCTCACAAACACAAGGTTTGTTATTGTTATCAATGCTTTGTGCACTTTTTTTTTCTATTTATTTATCTCTATTTATTTTGTGCTTGCTGTTTTGACTGCATTTGAGCTCCAAAAATATTTTGCTTCTTTGTGGAATACCCCCCAGGTGCACCTCTTCATTTACAAATAAAGCAGATTTTGTTCGAAATTTTGGATTCCTTAGCCTTTTTGGTGAGGTCACTCAGGACACTCAGAACAGAGTTTGGTTTTCATTCTCCTGGGAACAGGTTGCCTTTGATTTTTAAGTAATTGCACAAAAAACAAAACACACAAATAAACACAAAAATATTTTTCACTTGCTCATGCAATTTCATGGCAAAAAACCCTAAAAACATAACAACATGAATCACAACTTTTTTAGAAATGCTGCCGTGAAATCAGGCACAACAATCCCAAAAAGAGCCTGTGAAATTCTGGAGGGAATGCTTATAGGGCTTATATTACAAAAAATGTCACATGTCCTGAACACTTTGTGTTATTGCAACCACATTTGGTGGACATGTGTAGATATGATGCCTGAGTAAACACAACAGATTTGGTGCCATTTGGTCAATATGTGGCTCCATAACTGCATCTAACTGTAAAGAAACAAATCTCTGCACTGTGTATGTGTGTACAGTATGACTGTCCTTTGCATTTCTGGAGAACCGTTCATCCAATAGACTGCACACTTTGCTAGTGTGCTGCTGCGGACCCAAGGGTGAGCAGTGTCATGTGTGAAGTCGATCAGATGAGCGGGCGAGCAACGGGCATAACCCCATCAACACTGCAGAAGGAGAATATATTTTTATTTATTTGTCTCTACAATTTCAGTTGATCAATCAAAGAGGAAACTACAACCAAATCTACAAAATCTCATCTTTAAACATTGTTGTAAAGGATAAATCACCTTGTATCCTTGAGGCCAAGCAACTGCACTGCAGTTAAACTGAGCAATATTATCGAAACAAATGTGTTTGTATTGGAAACAGGTTGATTTTGTTTTATTTGAAAATAAGACTTTTGGGCATAAATAATAGACAAAAATCTACTGATAAGAGTAATTTTTTCACAGTGTGAGAGAAAATGTGCATAATCAACAAGTTCTACAGCCATGATGGTTTTTTACGGAAACCCAGCGTCCGACCGCATTTCTGAAAACAGATTTTCAAAGTTTCTTTCAAAAGCGTGCCTTAATCCCGGCTCACATTTTTCTAAACACCAAATCACAAACAAAGAGGCAGGAGACGAAGAAAAGCGAGGGCAGAACTAACAGGCTGTTAACACCAGCCTGAGCCCGGCCCGATCTCCTCCACGTCTGTCTTCTTTCTTGCTTTTCAGAGATGGCAGAGGCTTTGAGCTTTGTTAAATTGTCCCTCCTGCCCCTCCCCCACACCCCCCACCCCCCCTCTCTGTCTCCCTCTATCTCCTCTCCTCGTCTCTCTCACTCACTCTGTTCTCGGCATCCCTCCTCCCCCTCCTCCTCCGCCCCCACCACCTCAGCCGGCAGTCTTTCGCCCTTAATCAGAAGGCTGCGGCTCCCCGCGCTCCTCTACCTCCTCCCTCCATCCTCCTCATCACCCCGTCCGCCCCATCCCCCCTCCCTCTATCCTTTCACCACCAGCCACCACTTCCTTCCCAGCTTTCTCCCTTTTTTCTCTCTCTTTACATTTTTCCTCCCACCTCGTCCACCCCCCCCCCACCCCCAACACACACACCTCCTTCTACACCCCTGCAGTTAGCGTCTGCCAAAGGCCGCTTCTGTTCATCACTCACCCGTGCACTTAGCAACAAAAGATGTGTGGTAATTTCCTTGCGCGTGCGGCAGACCGCCGGCCCGGTCACACCCCGGGGGGCAATGCAGGGGCGGAGGGGGGGGAGTGCACCGAGGCTCTTTGGCTCGCCGCTGCTCGCTGCTGACCCCCATGTCACGCATGATCGACGTGGGGGAGAGTGGTGGGCTGCGGCTGCATGAGTGGCAGGCCGGGGAGACGATGGAGGTGGGGCAGGGGGGTGGGTGAAAGCACTGTCAGAGTGGTGGTAGTGATGGTGTGATGGTGTGTGTGTGTGTGTGTGTGGGTGTTTGGGTGTGTGTATGAGTTTGGGGGGGGGGGCTGGCGGGGGAAGGAGCAGCGCTGATGGCTGCCACCGGCCCCGGCCGCCACGGTGTGTTTGTTAAAATGACTTCCTCGTGCAGCATTGTCACCAGCTCACTGCTGCACCTGCTCTCCTCCTCCCCAGCCTCCACTGTTTCGTACTCCCTCTATCTGAGTCTCACTATCAACCGCAGTCTGTCCACAAACACAGCTTTGTAAATGACCGTAAATTCTCCAAGTTCAGACACGAACACAGCTGCACATTTGCAGGAGCTTTTATGTGCTTTTCAAAAAGTGGCACCAAGAATCAAAACAAGTGAAAGTGTTCATGAACAAAAGCCAAAGAGGTAAAACACACACAGGTGAGCTACAAACATTTTTACACATGCCAAAACAGGGCTGGGTATCACCACCGATTTCCCAAACCGATTAAATTCATAAGGTCCCAATTACTGTAAATTAGATTTCTGACTTGATTTAATAATGATTTGATTTGATTCATTATCGATTCTTTTAGGTATATTTAAGTGACAGTCAGTGGGTGATTTGAGCAGGGATGAGGAGGGATGTCATCCCCCTTGTGAGTGAAATAAAGCTCAACAGTGACTTTTCTCTTTTTCAGTGGATCCAGTTCTGGAAGTGAATTTATTGAGTGAGTTCAAGTGAAATTATTAATTCCACTTAGATCTCAGAAAATCCTTATATAAAGAGTTTTAAGCCAGGAACCAAACTAACCACAAGATGAAAGGTGACCATAAAACATTTTGATTAGAAGAAAAAATTGTTGGAAAATGGAAACAGCAGTGTACATAATTATTTGAAGGAAGGGAGTGAAAGAAGTCTTCATCCCATTGCGAATGACACCACTTCTTCTTTATTTTAACTTTGGTCTATCTTTATAGAGTTCATGCTGTGAATAACAATGTTGTAATATATTGTAGTTTGCGTTTTGTGTCTATATAAATTATATTCACTGTGGCCCAAACATCATTATTAGTACGATTCATGTTAGCTACCAAACTAGCTAGCCTGCTAGCAGATCTATCCTTTCGCAAGGGCAGTGAACATTTCCATGGTGACAGCGAGCTCCACCAATCAGAGGTGTTGGTGTTACACTTTAGGAATGTGGGTATTGTAGTATTTCTCTGTGACATCACAAATGAAACATATTTTTCTTAAAACAAATTTGACATCCAGCGGACTTCCAGCTTCCAAAGCAGCAGATACCATTGTTTCACAATCTCAAAGCTCGTGGTCAGTCTGCCTTAGATTTTAACGAAATTCTGACGTGATAATCTAAATCGTATGTTCAGAATACGAATGGGATTTTCACATCTGGAACCTCCATGTTGAGCTTCTATGACCAAAATGCTTCCCTCTCCTTACAGTGCGTTCACACCAAACGCGATGGAGGCGATGAACGCCACAAGTTTCTATTCAAAATCAATGTAAATGGCGCGATGACACGCAATGTCGCTTTGGGTGACGCGATTTGGGCGATAAGTGCGACGTGATGAAGCGTCAATCGCGCCATCGCGTGTGTCGCTTAAAGTTAAAAAATTTGAACTTTTCAAGCGACATCGTGTGACATTGTGCCGCGACATCCAATCAGCGTTGACCTCCAACCACGTCACCGACGTAGTTACGCCAGACGCTCATTTCAAAACATGGAGGAGAAACTTATTGTGGCAGTGTGCGGATTCCCGGAGCTATACGGCACTACGTCGTACCATTACCGGGACCACAACAAAAAAGATGCTGCCTGGCAGAAGGTCAGCGAGGAGGTGCAGTTTCACGGTAAGTTGTGAATATTTAGCTTGTTTACAGCTATCAGATGTGACTCTGGAGCATGTTAGCAACGGTTAGCACTAGAGGTGGGTCGCGTCATCGCGCGATGAAGCGATGATCCAAAATGTGAACATTTGTGATCAAGCGACGCGATACTCTCTTTCCATCCCTACTATCAGAGAGAGTGCAGGGGCACAAGGGTTGTTCAATTAATTATGTTAGTCTAGTTAGTTTATTTGCTTGGAAATGAAAGAGAACTTATACTGTAAATTGTACAAGGAAACCTCTAACATGATGCAATATATGAATATCTACATTAAAAATTGAACCTGATTCAAGGTATTTCCTGCTTGCATAGATATTAGCTGTTAAGAAAGCCTGCAAATGTGACCAAACGTAATGTGAATAAAACTTTATGAAGTGAAGAAAACAGCTCCCATGATCCCAAGCCACTTCACAATGTTGTCAAACTACATCTTTGTTTTGCCTACTGGCAGAACTTACAGATGTGTAATACTGTGTGGTTATGTATCAACATGTATGCATACTATTTGTGAATTTCCTTCGTCTTACGTTCAGCACATATATTTGCTGTTTTTAGCTTAAAGAAAGAGCCAACACACTAACAGCACAATTCTACAAGTTTTCAAGGACTGCACTCTTAGTAACTTACACCATCCAAGCCACAGAGCCCAACAAGCTGCATTTCACCACTGGGGAAAGCTTCCTAATCCTGGGAAAGAGTCACAAACACAGGTGAATAAGGGTCCCTCTGCAGCTCGGAGGAAACCGATACATCCCAGACTCACACAGAAAAAATACAGGTAAACACTACTTTCTAGTTTGATGTGGGTTTTTTTCTCATTTTAGCCACCTAGCTAATGGCAATCCGCTTGTAACAGAAACAAAACCCACATGCAGCCTTTTTTTCTTGTGCCGCTCAAGTGCTTCATCCTCGCGCTGCCATAGAAGAAAACTCTGTATGGACACACGGCCTAACAGGGCTAAAGCACCACACATCCACAGGAAAATGCTTACATTAAAAGATTGATTTTAGATTCTATGAATTGATATTGGATCATTCAAATCGCTCTATTTGATCTAATCTAATTTTTTAAACCCAGCCCCACACCAAAATACTGTACAAACAAGCACACTCATAATTATGAAGCGTGCATGTGTGACTGAAATCAGCTACACAGGGGAAAGGCATATTACTGGAATTCTCTGAGTGCACAGCCTTTTCCCAGCAATGAAGGAGTGAGGGAGTGTGTGTGATGGGGGGTGGTTGTGAGAAGGGGTGGTGTACGGTGCGGGTGCGAGGACACCTCCATCCAATCTGATCAATGGCGATATTAATCTGAGCACGAGTCAGCCCCGCCGCCCCGGCATTTGATTAAAACAGGGAAGAAATATGACGTAACCAATAAATCTGTTTGTCAAAATGGCACGTGGCTCGAGAGGAGAGGAAATACTGGCACAGATAAGATGCTGAGGAGAGGAGAGGAGAGGAGAGGAGAGGAGAGGAGAGGAGGTTGAATGACAGGGGAGAGATGGAGGCAGTGCAGAGGGGGGTGGGGGTGGCTGCCTGGTGACTGACCTCCTCAGCATTTCCGCTGTATGAGCGAAGCACTCAGGCTGAACCAAATCTTCACCTGCTCGCCTCCCACTGCACTTCCACCAAACCACCTCTGCCTCCCCTGTGTTCCTCTCCTCCTCTCTCTGTTTCTTTCTCTCACTGACTCTATCTCTCACCCTCTCCCACCAGCACCCAGGGATAACACAGTAATCCTCCTATCCTGTACTGGGAGCCTGAATGTGTGTGTATGTTGTCCGTGTGGTGGACTTTGGGGCCTCTGCAGCTCACTGATGGAAATATCTCCAGAGAAGAAGAGTTGACTGAAATGTCCGGACTGTACATGTACATAAACATGCAGATGTGTCAACGCTGTTAGGAAATTTCACACATCAACACAGTTTTACATTGAGAATACAAGTATTTTTCCTTCTGGTAAACTTTGTTATTCCTATGTCAAACAGCGGGAGAGAACAATATGTCTGTGTGTACTGTAGAACAGGGTAAAGAATATTTTCACACTATTTTGGGTAGCTATCATGTGGCCATTGCACATATGGAAAAACATCAAAGTCTGTCCTCACAAGACTACGAGCCAAAGTCATGATGTCATGTCCACACTAGTTTCAGGGCTGAGTCTAGCCATTTTGCTGCCATATGTGAGATTAGGTTGTGGTTTGACCTCATTCTACTGCATATAAAGTAGCACTGTACAAATAAACTTCATTTAATTTGACTAAGACCTACACGTAGTTATTAACACAGGTGCAACTGCAACATTCAACTGGTCAAGGAGAGCAGGTATTGTAGCGTCATCATGCGTCATTATAGTCTCCTCTTTTCTCCATTTTCATCTTTGTGCAGCTGAAGGCTGGACCATTTCATTGTCCATCAGTCAGTCAGTCTAACAATCCAGACATGGGCTGTCTGTGCATTTACGCATCACTCCTCAGTGCAGACAGTGCACACACTGCAGATCAGAGCAGATCAAAACTAGTGAGGAACAGTATGTAACAGTATATATAAGTATATTCCTTTATTTATTTATTTTTTGTTCATTTGTTACCTCAAACCAGTGAGATATGACTCTTGTCTCAGGTGGCACATTTAGTGTGATGTAGTTAGCAAAACCCCTTAAATGTGCATTAGGCAAACTCTGTGCAAACCTGCGTGGACATAGTTGCTCTTTGCAAAACGTGCCGCCTCTCGCACACTGTGACTCGTCTTTTCACGTTGCTCCAAGTCAATTTTTATTTGCCCCAATTCAAATTTTATTAGTGGTTCTGAAATAACCTGGGGTACAGTACAAGCACTGGCAAGGCTACACAGAAGAGGCTGACAGCAGCCCTCTTAGGTGACACACAAGCTAGGTGCTGTCGGCTGTTATGGCACTCCAGCGACATTTTTCGGAAACTTGCCTTTGAAAAATTACCCAGTTTTATCCGCCTTGCTCTCAAACTTGTGGCAAACTGCTCAATACATAGAGCTTTGCCCACATCCTCTAACGTGACCCAAACTTACTCCTGTTTCCTTACCCCTGTACTCTGTACTAAGCTAATAAACTTTGTCTTTAACCACCACCATTTTCTCATGAGTGCCAAATCAGCACTGTGCATGAGGTCAGCAGAGATGAGAAGGAAGTGAGGTGACTCACTCCTTAGCTACATATATCATCAGCCCTGCAAAAAGTGTGCTTAAACACCAAGAATCAACCACTGCCACGCAGGGCAAGTGAGTGGATTTTCTAGCCCAGTGTGGCATTTTACTTGCCCCATGCCGCCCTGATTGTTCAGCCCTGTAACATTGTTCTTCTGATAAGGATGTTAGATCAGATATTGATTAAATCTAAGACAAACAGCTTATTTTGTTGTTTATTTTGAGTATTAAATATAGCACCAGCTTCACCGCTTTTGTCTAGTGTTGCTTTTTTTTTTTCACAGCCTGGCACCTGAATCCAAACAGACAGATGTGTTTTTGTTTTTTCATGTTCAAGTAAAAGAAAAGAAAAGACAAGAAGAAAACATATCAGTCATAATTCTTGAAAGAGAGGACATATCTTGTACTTCCTTTGTCCATACTGATTAGTACACTAGCTTGCTTGCCACCTTTGTATTTAAATTGAAAAGCTTTGTTTAATATTTTTGTATATGGTTGTCATGAGTACACTATAGCTCTTATTCAAGATAATGTAATTTATTCAGTATTAAATTGTGTACTGTACTGTAAAGACTATCAACAACAGTAAATCCTCGCCGTGTGTCTGCGTGAGTCTTAGGCAGTGAAGGGTATATTTGTATCTAGAGGCTAGAAAAAAACAGGCGTGTGAGCGGAGGAAAGTTAGTTCATTCATTAAATTCTTCCCCACCCACATTTGATGCAGTGGCATGTCAGCCCAGGGGTCAGATTAAACTGCCACACCCTTCCTGCTCCTCATGCAGAAAATATGGATTTAGCAAGATTTATTAAATCTGATCCCCTACAAAGTCCCATGAAACTTTTAGATTTTTTCCCTCTGTTGCTCTCATATATTTACCGTTTGGATGTTTGGCACTGACAGAGGAGTACAGTCTATAAAACCAACATTAGTAAAAGTAACCACAGAGCTTCCCTTGTGCTCTATCTCACCCTGCTATTGTTTTATTTACAGCTGTGTGTTTTCTCATTTAAGCAATTTAGAGGTATTGCAGTTGTGACATTATTCATTTCCACAATGAAACAAAAGCAGACAGCAGATACTCCATAAGATTACCTTGCAGAGGCAGCAAAACGAGTGAGGGTGGGAGAAGCATCTGTGATTGTGAATGTGGTCTTTAAAGTCTAAACTGAGACTGCTGTCAGCAAGAAATGTACAATTACATCTTCTTTTATCATTTGGGGATTAACAACTCCACTTTTGTTTGGGCCTGCCAAGAAATACACAAGGTAGCTTAGTCAGGTATGAATACTGCAAAATGTACAACTAAAGAAAACAAATTGGAGACAAATTGGATAAAAAGTATTTTTTGGGCAACTCAGATGTATTTTTACAAATAAGACGGTACAGTGGTGTGAAAATCCACATTGTTCAGTACATATAATTTGTTTTTCTTCCGATGAGAAAACAAAGTAATGATTTTCATTAAGATGAACATGTTCTTGAACACATCCTCTAATCTTAGTTTCTTGGATGTTGTCTTTGAGGACAACATACATTGGTCTATCAATCTACACAGCAGGCCCAGCAACATGAGGGGTGTTAAAGGGGCTTTCCTTTGTTGTATTTTTTTCTCCCTTTGATTAAGCTTTATGTATCTATAGACCCTTTTAGCGCTGATGTCATGATCTCAGAGCAATGGACAACATAACCTACTGAAAATGTCATCTTGCTGTGTTGTTGTTGTTGTTGTTATTACAGCTGCCACTGCCAATCAAAAAAACACCAAAGACTTTAACTGTGGTTAAACACAATAAGACTAAAAGATTGGACTGAGGTGATTATCACAAATCCTTGTTTGTAGCGTACACTTCATAGCAGGTAAGGTTATATAAAGTTTTGTCTGTTGTAGATATGGATAATGATCTGTGTCTTGTCCATCTAATCAGAAATTGGGGAAGAAAGAAGATGGGTGATTTCTTTCATAACTCTCATGTAAAACTGAATCAACCTACTATCAAATAAAGATCTGAAATAAAGCAGAGATTATTTTATGAGCGTGCTCTCCATGTTATCTGATTTTCACTTATAAGTGTTTAATGTGTAGCCCTTTATATGTTTCATAGGCTACACTCTTATGGGTTCCAAGAGGGTTCTTCCTGAAGGACTCTGGTTCTACCCAGAACAATTTACTTCTGAGGAACCTTTTTTGGAAGAAAGGGTTTGTCACGGGTTCTTTGTAAGACTAAGGGTTCCATTAAGAACCCTTTTCATCCAAAGAACCTTTTTTTTTTTAGAAGAAAGAGTTATTCAAGGATTGTTGAAATCTCTCTTTTATCAAGGGTTTGTCAAGGGTTCTTTGGGCCATAATATAAAACAGTTCTTGGTAGAACCCGCTGGGTGTGTTAGATAGATAAAACCCTTGGAATATTAAAAAGTTCTCTCTTTTTATGTTGGGTTCTAGGTAGAACTCTTTGAAAAGGTTCCAAGTGAACTTTTATAAACGGTACATAACTTTGTTATGAACTTTATGGCCAGAGACAAAACAAGTGTCGTATTGCATGTGCGCATGTACAGATCCCACTGGTTAATGTAAATGTCTTAAGTAACGCTCACTGCCCTGGAGAGTGAGTGACCGCACACATTCAGTGAAACTCATATTTTCTTAAGCCATTGTTTAAAAAAAAACACAAGCCAACAAAACTTGTGACTAAGTGTTAGCTTAAGTGTTAGCTAACGTGTTATGAGCGGCACCCTCTAGTGCAATCATTCCTAAATATTGGGTCATGACCCACAGGTAGGTCACAGCGGATTTTGTTTGGGTCACCAAATAAATGAAAGACTATGGAAGAAATTCTACAAATTTAAAAATTATATCTGCAGTACACATTTTATAAAGCTTTTGTTTTACTGATGATAGGAAAAAATGAGAACCTGCTAATTCTGTGTAAAAGCACTTATTTGGTCTCATTTATGAAGTTGGTTAAAATGTCCCATATTATCCTAATAAAAGAAAAACAATAATATGTCCTGTTAATTCAGCCTAAAAGTTTTTAACATGAATATGTTTCCAGTAACATGGTCAAGATCACGTAAAATGATGTGGCCTCTTGTGGACTGGGTCACGATGTTTTGTCATTTTTAAAAGTCGGTCCCCAGACAAAAAGTTTGGGAAGCACTGCTCGGGTGGATGTGTTGCTTAGCATTAATGCCAACATGAAGGATGCATGAAAGTATGTGGGCAGAGACGTTTACACTTGAAATGGACATATCTATATGGATGTAATGCGAACAAGTGGACCCCCAAATATTTAAGTAACAGAGCATCACTGGGATTAGTAACTGTAATGTAATGTGCTGAATTTCAAACTGTAATCCCTTATACTACATGTAACATGCTAAGTGTCTAACACAGTTCGTGTCGTACGTGATTTTAGTGTCACATATGGGGCACATTTTGGACTGAAGGAAAGACAGACTTTGTTGTTGTGTAGGTGAAGCTGTTAATTAAGTTGAGGAGGGGATGACTCATATTCAGTCCACCTCTAAATGTCACTCCTTCACTTCTGGCTTTATGCTCTGTGCTGGTCACCGTGGATACAGACTGGACAGATGAATGCCGTAAGAAGCAAACTTGTTTATATGCTTATTTATCGTTTGTGTTGCTCCTAATGAATGCTGCAAAGCATATAATTAAAACATGTAAATAAAGTGACATTTAAAAAGAACTTGACAACTTTGATAAAAACAAGCTGTCCTGCGAAGACCTTCATGTCAAGTGGCTGTGCTCATTTAGCAGCTCTTATTTTGAAAGGCCAAATAAAGCTCTGTTTGTCTTGCTAAATAGCCACGGATCCCCACCATCTGTGTGCAACTCTGCTATGAGTGGTCCCCATCCACGACTGGGATGAAGACATCCCTGAAATGAGAGGAAGAAGAGGGATTAAGAAGGATGACGGAGTGATGGAGGAGATGAAGAGTGGGGCCACGCAGGAGAAGGAGGAGGAGGGTGGTGGTGGTGGGGGGCAGAGCGGGATGTCACGTGACCCCTACTTCAACTCACTGCAGGGGGAGTCAGGCAGACAAAAGAACCTGTCAGCATGCACGTAACAGCGCGTACACGCACACACACAACAGCAGAAAACTGAAGGCAGATAAACCTGAGTGGCAGAGGCTACGGATGAGGGAATGGATTTTTTTTTTTAGGTCAAGCTAAACCTTCAAACATCAAGGTGCTTGATATAAATAACCCATCTACCAAGAGGGATATCTGGCCAGCACAGAGGGGGGTGGTCAGTTCTTGACATCCACCTTCATCAATATCGCACTGCTGTGTGGTCAGGAGAGGAAGAGGGGAGGAAAAGGAGGAAACATCCACAGTGTTAACAAAACAGTGCATGAACCTGAATACAAGATTATTTGTTTGTGAATGATTATCGTGGCTAACTGTGGAGGCTGAGGTAAAATTTAGTCATGTTATTCATGCAAAATAAGATTTGGAATAATACACTCTGCATTATTTTGTGAAAAACTATCACATATACTGTTTCTGTCATACACAGTTGGAATAATACATCAAGTGAGCACTGCTCATATGGCAGTGCCATGTTCATGAATGACGAGAATGATGAGAACTGTTCTCTATAGACCTTCTGCCTGCAGTGTAAGACACAACAAAAGTAGATTTCCTTTCAAAAAGTCACAAAAACAAAAATCTCCCCTGGATGATACTTTCTTACTACTTGCTACTTACTTCAAGTAAAGTTAATTGACTTATTTTATGTTTGGCTTGTTTGGCCTTGTCTTGTTTCGTTGATAATGTGTGATGTTAAAGGTCCAGTGTGTAACACTAACATATCATTATTGCAAAATAAATTGTTATTTCATAATAATGGCCTGCTCACCGTACATGGTTACCTACCAAAGAATCAATAATTTTACACAAAATATTAATTTTAAAATGATTTAAAAGTCAGTTTATTATTATTATTATTATTATTATTGTTGTTGTTGTTGTTGTTGTTGTTCCAGAGTCTATGATTGGAACTGTGTCCATAGCAACGGCCTGCTCTTCATAGCAACAGTCTGTTATACATAGCAACATTCTTATAAAGAAATAACAGACCTTAGAATGTTGTACTTGACCAATCAGAATCAAGTTTTTTTAAGCCATGTAATAAGTGTATAATCAACCTGAAATAAGGGTTTTGTGTGTGATTTCTTTCTTTTTTCTTTTTTTTTTTACTTCAGAATAAAGTACTTTAGAATACTGGATACTAGAACACTGGTTTCTGAGTTGTATAAGCAAGAAAACCTGATTCAAAATCACATTAACACTTGTAATTAAAAATAACGAAAATCCAGCCCTCAAACATAACCTCACTCAACAATATGTTTTGCTTTTCCCTTAAATGTTGGTGTGGGTGTTTTCTTTCAGATTTAGGCCTGTGTTTTAACAAGCCTTAAACAAACATCGGTTGCAACAAGCCCAAGATAGTTGTGGGTTAAAAAGGCCCAGCTTGTCAGATTGAGGCTCATCGAGTGATGAGAAATGAGGATGGGCAAGGAGAGGCGAAGATGCTGAAATGATGACATTAGAGGAGAATATAAGTAGATATCATGTATAAGGTAGAAATAATTTTATATATACAGTATATATACATAATATTTGGTAACTTGGAAACTTTTCCCTAACTGACCCTCAGGAGTAGAAAGTATAATCCAGTCTTAAGGAAGGGAGTGGTAAAAAAGTGAAAAACAGCAACCTGCATGTTCATTTGAATGAGACTAGATTGTTGATGCAGTAGGGGTGCCAGTGGAGAGGACTATGGGAAAAAAAGACATATACAAAGGGTAGTAAAGCAAAAAGTTAAACGTGGCAACTTTTGATGCAACAAATGCAGCATCATCCAGCAAAGGCACCGTTGGCCAACAAAGTGGGAAAAGGTGCATTTCAAGGTTACTTTGTACAGTGAAGGCCTCTTTCTTACTGTTAGCATATCAAATGTCATTATGGTAACATTTTAGGGTTGAAAATTCTGTGTCATAATGTTATAAAATGCTTTGTAATGTTTTGCATCTTCAAACCCTTTAACCTCATAGATCTTTTGCTCAAACTGGACATCCTGGATCACATCTTCTCACCAGTATCTGATTGAGATCACTGTATTGATCTCCAGGGGGAAATTAGTCAGATTACTGGTGCTCTCATTCAAGAATAGAAAAAAAATATAAGCATAGAGAAATTATAAGAATAGAAAATAAGAAGTATGTAAAAATATATACATTCCACTACAATATATAAAAGAGATGATAATAACAAATAACAAATGAAACAATGTGCTGCCACCAACAGAACGTCTTGCAATTGTTTAACACGGGACTATTGCTGTTTTTGTTGAACACCTGCTAAAGAGCTACTTCTTTGGCAATGGATGTAAATCGTCACGTGTGGAATCATCCAATATGGGTGTAATTCTGTGAATGCTGGCCTGCTTGAGTGCATAGAGTTACAGAAGTGGGTGCAACAGAGGGAAGTCCAGATGTGATGTCTGCACTTTGACTCTCAGTGCAGTTCTTCAGTTGTGTGCGTGTTATCTTTATGGCCTGTCTCTTAGCATGCAGTTTCAGTTCCAGTGCAGTGATGGGTGAGGAGGGGAGAGCCATATCTGGGCCCTCTTGCTAATTGAGCGCAGTGCTGGACCCCAAGGTCTGCCTCACTGACGCTTTCTTAATCCATGGCTGTTTAACGCTGGCTGTGCTTGAGTAATTAAGCAGATAATCTTCAATTAAACCGAGCTCGACCCCACAACCCCCTACCCCCATCCTGAGACAGATGGGCCTTGGAGCACACAGCTCCTCTTCCCCAAGATAAATGGTCCACTCCCCTGCCACGCAACCCGGGCGCTGCCATGCTTTATGGTGAGTGCGTGTGCCATTATCATATTTTACCACTGGACTTCAATATTACCACGCTGACACATTTTTGGCCTTGCTTGTGTGTGTACAGTACGGCAAGAAATGATAGTAATCTATTTACACTTTTGCTTTGTGAATGTTTCCAATATTTTGTTGATTTCTAAATGCTCACAGATCAAAAATTTCTTTTTTTATTTGTATTTGAAATAACATTTGTAAGCTCTTTGAAAAATTAATTAATGCAATTGCATTTTATTGTATTGTAAATATTTGTTAATATATCAAAATCAAAGTATAACATATGATAGAATCTTAATATCTGATCATCGTTGTTGTGATTACAACTTTATATTAAGTGGGGGCCATATTTTAAAGTCATATCAATGAGAGTCTTGGGGCTTGTCCCTAATTCAAAACAAATCATGTGATGCTAATTAAAAAGGTCCAATACATGGATGCAGTCATTTAAAAGCCCAGATGAGAAGAAAGATCTGGGGCCCCAGTTTTACTCTCTTGGTCTGTGCCTTTTTAATGTAGAGATATTTAAGTGTGGATCTTTGTCCTAGAACAGACCTCACATGTAAATGATCTCTTCATTTGGCTAATGTTCAAATCCTTTGAATATGTTAAGAGTTTATCTTTAATTAAAGGATATATAGGCTATATTCTATTTTTCATATTGTCAGCTTATCACTGAAGATGTAAACCTAAAATAAGGCATAAAGAATCAGTCAGATGCATACAGTTTCATTTTTTTAAAAAGGCTCACTAATTTCATGAAACAGCTGGTAAGTGTGTTTTTTTTAGGAAATGTTGCTAAAACAGTAGTAAATAGAGCTTTTATCGGGGACTAGAGGTGTTATGGTCCATGTATTCATCCCAAAAAGTTTCTGTACTGTACTGTTCGGATCAGTTTATGACTTCCACGGTTCAGGACGTCCTGTGATTCACACCGTCAAAATTGTCTATTTATCGACTACAACAGTCACTTCGGGCAAGTTTTTAAAATTTGTTGACATTTTCTGCCTTTGCACGCTGTTTACAGGTACATAAACATGGTGGACCGATGTGTCTGACATTTCTGTTGTGCTTGTTTTATGTGTTACTTGCATTTGTGATGAACCAAACCTACCCAACAGCGACATTTCACCGCTGGTCGAACTAGTTTTGGGTATGCTCAAGCTGTCATTTTCTGTGGCCCCAAAGGTAACTTCATGAGAGTGTTATTATTAATGAAACATGAAAGCATAAAACATGCATTTTAGATCAATGAGATTTCACTTTGCAATAACATCATGAAATAAGAAACCATTCGACACACTGATGTGATTAAATTGTATGTAAGAAATGTAGTTTTTTTTTATTCAGAACATATTGCAAACGAGCATTGTGATAGTTCAGGTTCAGGCAGCCTCTCACTGCAGATTCAGACAATAATAGACAGTAATGTTACTTCTATAGTAGTTTATCTCTGTGGATGATAGTATTAAAGTGCCTTAAATGTTACAGCAACAATTATAGATAATGAGCCACTGTTGAATTTTTTTTTTTTTTCATAATAAATGACACATACGTTGTCTACTTTCCCCCCCTGCTGTACCAAAAATATACTAAACTACGATATATGTGTACCATTACACCCCTTACACCCTTACAAGAGACTATTTGCAGCTGTGGATTAATACATATTTGATATTCTAGTGAGAGCCAGTGCCTGTGTTCATAATTATAAAAGAACATGTCATCCAGTTTAACGCTGAGGTTCAATTATGTGTTTCTAATGGTTTCTGGACAACAATTGAGGTCTGTGGCACAGAGGAATGAGCTTTATGAGGCTTTGGTTACACAGACAATACTTGTTAATAGGAAACCTTCCCTGTTGTTTTTCGGCTTTTCATGGGATTTTCTGGCAATAATGAAAATATAGAATCTTGCTGCATCCTTTAAGCTTTCGTGGGTTTCTTCTTTGGGTTTTGTGTGACAACATTACAGGAGGCAGTAACTTATTACAAATCAATAAAATATCTCAGCAGGGAACGGTTATAATATGATCACAAACCGTACAAATACGTTCTTATTCAATGAGCCTAAAAATGCCCCAGAATTCCCCATCACCCAAACCACATACATTTAAGATGCCTTCTGGGACCTCAGTGCCATTTTAGCCTCACGCTAACGATCCTCACAAGCTTATCAGTGCTGCTAACACGTGCACATAACCCCCTCTCCCTCTCCCTCTCCCTCTTTCTCCCTCTTTCTCCAGCCACTCCTGTTTCCACAGTGGTAATTAAGCCATCAAAGCGTGCAACCATGCCCATCCTCCGTCTCTAAGGTGAGAATACGGGCCCACATGTCAAGTGGAGCGCAGCCACCCGTGTGTCTCTTTAAAGGGGAAGGCACAAGGGACAGGCAAAGAGAGAGAGGTGTGTGTGTGTGTGTGTGTGTGTGTGTGTGTGTGTGTGTGTGTGTGTGTGTGCTATCACCACAGCAGCTGCAATGGGTTGGTAGACAACACAGTGTGACGTAGGGTGGATGTCTAATACTTGCTGCCACACCACGCTGGAGATCCGCAGAGAACTGACTGTGTTCAGCTTGGTTTCTTCAACACTTTTTTCACGAAAGGAGACAAGTTAAAGGAGCAAAATACAGCCTGGATGTGCAGGTGTATTGGCACATATAAAAGCTTCTTCCTATTAAACACACAAACACCCACCAACACATACACCTGTCCCAGTGTGCTCTTTCATGCTCTTTCATTAAATTCCACCCACACACACTCCCTCTCCCTGCTGTATGTAATCAATCAGTTATGTGCAGTGCATCCCAGCAGTTATTTCATGTTTATTTCCTTGTACCAACAACAACCTACCTCATCTATGTCTATTATAGTTAATGATATCCTACATTTTCCAGAAAGCCTTTTGGCATTTCCCAGAAACCATATCTGTTTCAGTGGACAGCTGAGGAAGTACAACTCCAGCTCCCAAAAAGTTGGGACATTGTGTAAAACAAAAGTAAAACTTTTGTCCTATATTCAGTTCAATACAGTACAAAGACAAGACATATTATAATGTTCAAATTGATTAACTTCATTGTTCTTTTTTAAATATGCATTCATTCTGAATTTGATGCCTCCAAAAAAGTTGGGATAGTGGCATTTTTTTTAACCATATCACCTTGTCTTTTAACAACACACAGCACACTTTTTGGAACTGAGGACATGAGCTGAAGTTTTGAAAGTGAAATTCTTGCTTGATATACGACTTCAGGTGCTCAGTAGTCCAGGGTCTCTGTTGTCATATTTTGTGCTTCATAATGGGAGACAGGTCTGGACTGCAGGCACTTTATGTGTGAACACACCAAAACTGACTTAGAACATGTGTAGAAAGTTGGGAAATTCTAATTCCAAACAGTTTTTAACTAAAAAGTACCTAAATTTCAGTACACAGATGGCAGATTTTAGGTCTTGGTCTTTGGTTATGTTGTTCTTGCTGGAGATAACTGGCCAAATGACGTAACAATGCCAATTCAAAAAAAGTTGCAATGTTGCATGAATAAAAACAGAATGCTGAAAGGTAAATACAGATTTTGGAGCAACAAATGTTGCCATCCAGATGATGTCTTTTTCGGGGATGTCCTTGTTTATTTCAGTAAGACACATTCTGCACATGTTACAACAGCGGGGCTCAACACACCGTTTCAGGCAACATTCTGCAACACTGAGGGTGTTTGTGTTTAGTTAAGCCTCTGACTGAACTCCTCACTCGAGAGACTCTGGTTCTTTCTGTTATTTCTGTTATGTCTTTCTTTTCTTTTTCCACTCATTTCTATAAGTTCATGAAGTGAAGTACATCAGAACAGAATATAATGTGATTCAAGAAGCTCAAAAGCTCCCCGGCACTTAGCAGCTGTCTGTCAGCGAGCGGCAGCTCTCTCCCACCGCTCTGCCCGGTCCTCTCCACCCAACACACTGCAAAGCCCTGCAGTACATATAGCTTTTTCACCCTAATTGAATAGTTTCCACTTAATATGATGTCGCCAGCATGAGTTATTTAGGGGTCTTGCTTTGGTGCTTTAATGGTTAATAGCTGAATAGCATTGGGTTATTACAGAACGACCAGTAAAAAAGGCACGGTCCTACTTTAAATTTAGCCACCTAGATTGCAATACTGTTAAACACCATGATTGATATCAACTCTGTGTTTACCTTTTGGTCAGAAAATTGGCTCAGTCCATTTAAACAGTATGATTTACTTTCATTTGTGCACATTGCTGTTACTTTGTTACATATGTTATTAACTTTGTTATTATCTCTTAAGCTAATCTTGCATACTGCTGGACCAATCAGTCTAATTTGTTTTGTGCACATTCATGACTCATTTTGGGCGACAGCTGTGGCCAGAGGCATTATGTCTTTTGGGTCATCCCACACATGTGAATGTGATTTCTCAAGAACGCCTTGAGGGCATTTCTTCAGACTTGGCACAAATGACCAGTTGGACCCAAGAATGAACTGATTAGATTTAGGTGGTCAAAGGTTTGAGTGACCACACAAATTTGGCCATAACTTGGGAATTCATATGCTACATGTAAAGTTACATGTAATTAGATTACAAAATAATTATACATTTATTACAATAATAATTTCACTCCATTACAATTACTGACAAAAAAATGCGATTAAATTTACAGTTACTAATCAAACTGTTGATTACAAAGAGGCTTAAATATCCTGTTTGGGTTACCTGGCAGAGATCTGCACTCTACTGGGTGCACTCTTCTATTTTGATATAAAGTTGGATGCTGGCTGGACAGCAGCAGAGCTTAAGTTAGTAGGAGCTCCATTCAATGATCAATAAATGAAATGATTGCATTGTTTCTCCAGAAGGCATACATGAAAACAGCAAGGTTTATTGATTAGTTAAGTCCAATGTTCCATAACAAAAGCACAATTTGTGGTTGTAGTGTATCCCGAGATGCAGTCTGGCAAAAGTAGTCTTTCTTGTTTCAGCATTTGAGGTTACATTTTCTCATTTTGACATGCAGCACTGTGCTTTGTCGCTGCTGTGTGTGCCAGCAGCTCCCTACACAGGTTTGTTTGTGGACTGGGTGAACAGATGCACAGGTGCAGATGTACAGCTCAGTACAGTAGGAGCAGACCTGGAAACTCACTTGGTGCTTTGCCAGGTTGGTGAACTTCACCCCATCCCAGCTGTGATGGAACATCAGAGGGGACAAAGCCCCACAGCCCTCATCCAGTCAACCGCAGGCCAGGCACATGGGGACCATATGCAGACAGACATGACACGGATACTGACCTCAGTACCAGACAAGAGTGCAGTGTCTGAGCCAGGGGCTTGTTTGTGATAGTAATGATAAATTTTGTAGTAATGGCGCAAACTGCCACACAATGTACTTGTCACATCACCCACACAAAGTCAGGGAACATTATCTGTTTTTTTCCCCTTACACTTTCATTACTCTTATAGCCATAATATCACAGTCTAAGGATTTAATAAATGATGTAGAACATAATATTATCTGATTATAAGTGATTTCGATATGATGTTGAATATAGTAGCTGGATGTTATCAGACTATCTGTGTTTGTGACTGTGTATGTATGTTGGGCAAGTGCGTAATCTAATGTGTTTCCCCACCAGACTGACATGACACAGCAATGATCATGTCTGTGTTTTATATCTTTATATTATAAAATGTATAGTTCTGGTCCTTAGTCATGATTGACTGAACTGTGCATCATAAGGAATACTGCACTAAAAAAATTATTTCAAGTGGCCAAGTGTGTATGAGTGGTGTAAAGAAGAAGACTTTAAAAAAGTGACAGGCTGAAATTAATGACAGAGAAACTGAAGAGTTGGAAAAGTCAAGAAACAAAAGCCAGGACTATTAAACAGAAGGTGTGGTCACTAAACTCTGTCAGCACTCTGTCAGTTTTATGCCACTGTGAAAAATGAGAAAGGTGAACCCTGTGGTTTCAGCAGCTATCTTTGTCTACGTCAAAGTCCTGCACCAGGTTGGGTACCCATCACAAAACAGTTTGGGTAAAAAAATTATTTCTACTAATTCACGGGTGCGGACACGGATAAAAATGAATTAACTGTGGGCTGCCAGTGTGTGAGAACAACAGGATAACACATGCAATACAATAATGTTTTTTTTTTTTTCAGAAATGAAAATGATTGTGCAGTATTTTTGACATTTAAATCCATAATATCAAGTAAAATTAGCTGCCAAGATTTCTTTATTGTTACATGACCAAATAATGGGACATCACTGTCTGATCCGACAGCGATGTAGGCTAGCTGAGAGCTTAGATGGATGACATGAAGACAAAGCCAGTGGTGAATACCAAATTGTGGACAATACATCGTCTCTGGCTTACCAAGTACATTAATGATCCGCCAATCAGCTGATCCTGGTGTCTGTTGAAAGATCCTGAGTTTATCACTAGCTACAACCTTCTCATTGGAGTAGTGAAAAAACACCACAGAGAAGGACGCAACAAAACATCCCAACACCAAGCGCACTCAGTTGAAAATACATCTCACTGATGCCACCCAATCTACCAGCCTTTTATCTCAGAGTTACCGATTTAGCTTTAGCTAGCTCCCCTTGTCTGTGTGTTGTTTGTCAACCATTCTGCTAAAAACAGTCACTCTGACTCCGGCAACGGTGAAGACACAGCCGGTTTAGATGTGGACAGGAGGAGTGACGCAGTCGAGGAGCAAGTTTGTAAGGTGTTAATTTGTCGTAAGTATATATATATATAGATAGATAGATCATCCATTGTGTTGAAAAGTCAGAGAGTATTTGTTTTTATGAAGTTGAAAGTTATTTATTCCCATGTTTTGAACAGTGAGACTGCGATGTTATACTGTTTAAACAAATTAACAAATGCTTCCATGCTGGTTCTCCCAACACATTCTAAATCAATACAGATTTCCCATTAGCATTTAACAGACAGCTCGCTTCACGCCACAGAAATATATATTTAAACAATGAAATTAATATCATAAATGTGCAATGACTCATGGACTAATGGCTTGAACTGACAGCTACTAGTTGACAGAGAAACTTTTAGTAAGTAACTACAATAAATGATTGCTTTTTTTTTTGTTTTTGTTGCTGTGTGTTTATTTTATGAAACCTTACCAGATATATGTATTAACTGTTTTATGAAAACAATAAGCCACACTGGGGCATGGTTTACAATGATTTTAGAACAGGGGGGTTAAGTGGCTCTAAAATCACTGTAAACCACAGCCTATTGAGGATTTTGCTTTATTCTGTACAGAATATTCAACTCTCCATCTTGAAAGGGAAATTTACTAGTTTGCAAAAACGCACAAAGAATATACAACATACCAAAAAACAAACAAAACAAAAAAAAATACAAAAAACAAACAACTGATATCAAACCACGCTTTCACAGGATTAGAGATGAATCTCTCTTGGTGATAATGAAAAAATAATCTTCCAAGCACAGACATGAATATACAAACCTGCAAAACTGAGTTTTCAAGCACAAACTACATGAACAATCACATAAACCTAAAGGTATAAACCTCGACTCAGAAGCAAGTCGTCACGACGACATTTATAAAAGGTTTAATATTAATAATAAGACAATGTCTCAAGCAACTCTGCACATGGCAAATATCTTTACCTGCAGTGTTTCTCCTACACTTCAAAACACTTAATCAAACAAAAAAGTCAGTTCAGGTGAAAGCCAAACACACATGCAAAGGCTTGCACAGCTTGCACACACACACACGCACACAGTCTGTGGTGGATTGCGGTGGACTCCTGTTCTTTAGCGGCTGGTTGCGTCCCCTCATGTTACTGACAGCTCCTAATGGCGGTGGGAGACCTTGCGTAATTAGGAGACCGTACGCCTGCCATGACGCCTGTCTTTCAGAAGCCAATTCCCCCTGATGTTTTCCTATACCACCACAAAATCAACCACCCCCCCACCCCCACACACACACACCCACACACACACTCTCACACATCATCACTCCTCCACCTCTTTTTCTCCTCACTGCCCCCTGAATGGCTGCCGTCTGCTCTCCCTGGCGCAGTGCCCCCGGTGGCAGCACGTGCGTGGTGTATCCCTGTGTACGGGTACCTGGGGGAGGTAATTATCGAGATGAGCAGCATGAGGGAGGAGGGCTTAGTGTGTGTGTGTGTGTGTGTGTGTGTGTGTGTGTAAGGGAACTACCATGGCCATGTAGTGTATCTGGATGCCCAAACTTAGACGTGGCCCATCAGGGGCTCTCCACACTGAGCGGGAGGAGATTTATATTTATATTTCCTTCATTTCTTTCTTTAGTCATTTCTGACAGTCTTCACAGTATTGTTCCTTTTCTTTTGTGCCTCATTCTCACGATTTTTCTGTTTCAACCTGTTCTGTACCCTTCTCTCCATCTGTTTGGTCGCTCATTCTCCTGATTTGAACCATTAAAGGGATAGTTCAGATTATTTCAAGTGGGGCTGGACAAGATATAATAGTCAGAGTATTAGTCACTGTTTGGAAAAGCAGAGAGGAGCATCAGCATGGAAGCAAACCAATGGACTGCTGTGGACAGGGTCAGCAGCAAAATGTGTTTTAGCCACTTAAAGGTGTATAAGTACCTCATACATCAAATAATCTGAACTATCCCTTTAACTGAACTATTCGTTTTACCATCACACCTCCATCAATGGAGTGAACCAGTTTTAATGAATCCCAAAACCTCCACCAGGCTCCAAATGATACAGGCCACAAAGTTCCAACTAAATAATTCCACCCTCACGTCTGGCATCAAGTTGCTCCACCACGATTTTAGGTAATGCCTGAGCGAAGGAGAGACCGAAATGGCAGAGAGGGAATAAGAGGCTGGTAATTATTCTCAACTTATGGGTGCTCAGAGTCAGGGTCGTCGGTCTGTGATGCTTCACGAGCGAAGAGGGAAGAGATGAGAACTGAATGAGCGGCATTACACACATTTTTCCAGGCTGACGTGTCAACAAAGGAAACAAACACTGAGACACCTGAGGAACAAATAATGTTAATGAGCTCAGCAAGACGCTTCAAGTAGTCTTCATACGACCTATCACTGTGTTATCATTTGTCCCCACACTCTTAGAAATAAGGGTTCCAAAAGGGTTCTTCCTGAAGGACTGAGGTTCTATCCAGAACCATTTGCTTCTAAAGAGCCATTTTTATAGAAATGGTTTGTCAAGTGTTCTCTGTAAGACAGAGGTTCCATTAAGAACATTTTTCGCCCAAAGAACCCTTTTTAGAAGTGATCATCAAGGGGTTTTGTACCATAATATTAAAGGGGTCTCATTAGAACCCCTTGGGTGTGTACCAGATAAACGTTCTCTATAGAACCCCTTGAATGTGTAGCTAAAACCCTTGGAATATTAAAAGGTTCTCTATGAAACTCGGTGGGTTTTAAGTCAAACCTTTGAAATATAAAAAGGTCCTTGATAGAACCCCTTGAGTGTGTTCTAGATTAAACTCTTGGAATATGAAAAGGTTCTCCATAGAACTCCCTTGGTGGAGTTTGGATTAAATCTTTGGAATGTAAAGAGGTTCTTCATAGAACCCCCTGAGTGTGTTCCAGATTAAACCCCTGGAATATGAAAAGGTTCTCAGTAGAATCCCCTGAGTGGGTTCTAGATATAACCACTGGAATATAGAAAGTTTCTCAGCAGAACTCCCTGGGTGGTTTCTAGATAAAATCATTGAAATATAAAAAGGTTCTCAGTCGATCCCGGAATGTGTTCTAGATAAAACCCTTGGAAAATAAAAAGGTACTCAGTACACCCCCCTGGGTGGGTTCTAGATTAATTCCTTTGGAATATAAAAAAGTTCTTTATGGAAACCCCTCAGTGTGTCGTAGAATAAAACCCTTGGAATATACAGGGTTCTTGGTAGAACCCCTTGAATGTGTTCTAGATAAAACCCTTGGGAGATAAAAAGGTTCTCAGCAGAACTCCCTTGGAGGCTTCTAGATTATAAAAATGAAATATAAAAAGGTTGTCGATAGAACCCCTTTGAGTGTGTTCTATATTAAACTCTTGGAATATAAAATGGTTCTTGGTAGAACCCCCTGAGTGGGTTCTGGTTGGTCCTCTCAGAAGGTTGAAAGGTTCTGGATAAAACCTGGGTGGAACCATTACACCACAGAAGGGTTCTTTGTAGAAGTTTTGGGTAGAACCTTTCACAGATGGTTCTAGGTATAATGATTCTATGTAGAGCTCTGTGAAAGGGTTCCAAGTGGAACATTTATAAAAGGTTGAATGCAGATTGAAGACATGCTAAATGTTTGATAAATTGAGGTGATGGGTGTGATTAATTGTTCTCTACAGGGGCTGATGATGTGGTGATAATGGAGCGGGTCTGTGGTCTCCGGTCAGCGGCCGGTGGTCCTGAAGGAGAGAGATATAACCTTTGTCTCAGGGACGGCAGATATACGAGCCAGGCGAGCGCCAAGGATTATACACCGAGGTCCTCGCCGGGAGATGGAGAGGGGGAAAAAAGCCTGTGACCGTAGAATAATTTCAGCCTCTCTCCCTCCCTCGAGACCACACGCTGTCTGAGCAAACCACCACCACCACCACCACCCCTCCACCGCCCCCACCTCGCCTCCTTTTCCTGATCCCCCACCCCCCTCCCTCCTCCATCCCTCCACCTCTCCCGCCAATCCCCTAACTGCCTGCTGATGCCGGATGTCTCTTCTTCTCCTCCTCAACGTAGTGGGGAGAGAGGCGGGCGGGGAGGGGGTGGTGGTGTTGGTGGTGGAGTGGGGGGTGGCGGGGGGGTTGTAGGTGGTGGAGGGGGGGAAGACAGAAACTAGAGTCAGGTTCCTGTGCTGCTGCGGCTAAGTGCTGCAGCAAATCATCCCCGCATTAGGAATATGGGCAATTAGCACTGTGGCACATCCCTCCAGACACACTCGTGCCTACACGCCGGCACACGCACACACAAGCACACATGTATGAACATAAA
Source organism: Lutjanus campechanus (assembly GCA_027495735.1). Lineage (NCBI taxonomy): Eukaryota > Metazoa > Chordata > Actinopteri > Lutjaniformes > Lutjanidae > Lutjanus > Lutjanus campechanus. Next base: position 9,679 of record JAJHUR010137375.1, on the reverse strand, counting down.
TATGAGTCTTCACATCAGCTTTCTCATGCAAAAAACATCTATATGCATCTTTTTATATGTGAGAAGCATGTGTGGCCACTTCTGGAGAATTATTCCAGGGTATATTTTCAGTTTCTGCATGATTTAATGGCAAAAATCATCGCTAGATTTTCATTTCACTTTGATATTTTACTGCAGCACACACATCAAACATGTAAAAAGCCTCTAAAATAGGCAGCTCAGATCACGGAGAGCATGCGTGCCACTTTCGATAAACACCACTAAACAATAAATCCATCTTCAGCATTCAGGTGTACGGGAGGAGGATGCAGAGCGGGAGTTGCCGTTCCACCTTAAGAAAGGTACCTTAAAAGATTATCTCGGTTATTTCACCGCCACTGAGCCGGCACTAATAGTCCAAGGCAGATATTGAAGAGCAGCGCAGGGCCGCAGAGATCTATTAGAAATTCCCATCTACGCGCCTCATACATATTGATTTCTGACACCAAGCAGCAATGAAAGGCCCAGGGGAATAATATATTTAGCAGGGTTTGCAGTGAGGAGGTCACAGAGTGCATAAAGATTAGCTGCACAGACCCCTGACAGGACGATGTGTGAGCCCAAATTGTAGACAGAGAGGCACGCACTTGTGCACGCCAGCCAGACACACAAACATGCACATACGCACACGCACATACATATACATTCATACTGTATAGACTCACACATTCCAAGTGGAAAGCTTTTGTGCATCCTCCTGACGTTAGAACAGGGCAAACTGGAGCTGCTCTGCTTTTTAAAGTTGTTGCCCCTCACTGGATGAAAAAAACACATGCTTAGAGTCAAACTTCCACATCTGGAATATTGTTTTATGTTGTTATAATTCAACCTTTTGTCTATTTGTGAGAAAAGAATCCTTTGTTAATTGATTCAGCCAATATGAAACGCTGTGTTTAGACTGATCTTATGCATCCTAACAAAAAGGGCTTCCAGGGACGCCTGTTTACCACTGTGTCTGCTGAAATGTATGCAGTGGGGTTAGTCGAGGGCAGATCATACATATGCAGGAGGTGGACACAAAAACAGGAACACCTGTGCAGTCTAAGGCCTGGAAACCTGCAATGTATATTATCTTTGTGAAGCTTTTAAAGGGAAATTGGTACATTCTGGTATATAAAATTTAAGGACATTTACTGGCAGAATATGGCTAAAATGGAATATAATATTCATAGCTATATTTTAATTGGTGTATAATGGCTCTAAATATGGCTTTTCACATTTTGCATCAGTTTCACAGCCACCATAGATTCTCCTGCATGCTTGGAAGGGGAGAGTGAGACGTGTTTGTAGTCTGCAAGCTCACCACTAGATGCCACTAAATCCTGGGACAGGTCTATCAAGGCAACATGTGTTGCCAGATTCACACTAAAAGCACTGGGTTAAAATTGACACATTGTGGGGAGAGCATACCATAGATGCAACTGTCCCCTGGCACAATGTAATGTGACGCATATCAGCTTTACGGACCACCTGCAACTTCGCTTATGGTGTCTGATCTGCAGTATGCATCTATAGTCGCCTATAGTATACAGTGTGTATTTGTGTGTTGTTAGTGATTTTGATCATTTTGATATACCAATAGTAATGTTAGCTAGCCGTAAGCTAACATTAGGTTGCTATTACTTTTCTATACTCATCATGCTTGGAAGAGCTGCCCAAAATGAAAGTTGCTGACATTGTGAAGCTGTAGCATGTAGCCGGTAGGATGTAAACATGGCGTCGATCTCGCAAGACTTCGTATATATCTTAATGGCCGCACATGCGGAAGTCTCGTGAGATCGACACCATGTTTACATCTTACCGGCTACATGCTACAGTTGACATTTCTGCTAAAAACATGGCGTAAATGGCGTCTTTTGCAGTTAATTAATAATTAATTTTTAATGTTGCGGCTTGCGGACACTTGGATTACACCACACAAGCAGGATGGAGACATTTTGTGTTTGTTTTGTGTTCTTTTTTTAACGTTTTATCCGTGGTCACCATTCACTGCCATTGTACTGGATGAAGCTGCTACCCTGTTTTCTGCTGAAACTCCAGGATTGTTTTGTGAACTGAAGATCTGCACCTATCATCACATCAGCATAGTGGTGAGTACATATTGAGTGGGTTATCATGTAAAGTGGAGTGTCCTTTTAAAGGTGAGCATCTGGATTTCTGTGTAAAAAGGGCTTCTGTGGAGCTGACCTCCTAATAAATGTTGCCATGGTTTTCATCATGTTGTCTGCTTTGCGCACACAGCTCTGGCTAACTAACGTTGCTAACGTTTAAATGATCACAAACACTAACAACACAGCTAAGTCATACTTTATCGTGCAAGTGGAGAATATTTTAATTTTTTTAAAAACACTCAATTAAAGGGTTGTTTTGATCCAGTAATCCAACAGTGATATGAAAGACACCAACACTGGGTAAAATTAACCCAGTATTTCATCTGTGCTATACTGACCACACACTGAGACAATTTTAACCCAGTGTTTTTTCGAGTATACAACTTTATTTGGATGTCAAGTGGGAAGTGCATAGTAAAGGTGCTACCAGTGTTGTTTACATGTAATAGGTTGTTTTGACCCAGTTTTTGTATTTTTTATATTACTGGGGTAAATAACCTAAATTAAATGGTATGGTGGTGAATTGTTATAATCTCCTCTAGCCCTCTTCAAACTTATATCACTATTTGTTACTGATTCTTAATAATATGTGTATCCTTTGCCATTTCGAATGCCATATGCATGTTGTTCAACATGTTCTCAATCCCAGCTTGTCAAATACAGCAGCTTGGTCAGTGGCCCTGTGCGTCAAACTATAAAATGTGCTGCTCTGCATATCCCATCAGTGTCAGTTTTACACATGCAGGGCTCCACTGACAAGTTGCAATAATTAATAGGCAACGTCAAGTTAGACTTTCAAAATAAAGCTTGCACACATGCAAAACAGTCACAGTTTTGTTAGGTTTCAGCACTAAGGTTTAAGTTTCGGAAAAGACTATGGCTTGGGTTACAACAAGTATGTAAATTAAGTTGAGTTATGTATGTCACATGAGCCAAGAAGAAGTCAGCATTGTCTGTTGGATTCACATGGGACAAAAGCAGCGTGTCTGCAGGGTGAAAGCCCTGTGTTTGTTTGACCATCCATTCACCCCAGCTTCCTCCATACATGGACTCTCTTGCTCCTTATCACCTGACTTTGACGGCACATTAAAACATTACATTAGAGGGGCACCTCCAGAAATGACTCTGAAGGGGTACCAACATTGTTTCAGGCAGTGGTTCCCAAACTTTTTTTTACTTTGGAGTCCTTCATACTTATACCCAAGAAAAACTGAGCCTGCCCTGCCGTCACACACACCAAAAGTATGTGATTCAGATCTACTACTAACTACTACAGTAGATTTGAGTTGGAGATTTTAAAAAAAACAACATCTTTTTAAATAGTTTTGTATACAGAATTTTGCATAAATTGTGATTTGTGCAAACAGAATTTTGACAACCTCAGAGGAGACAAAAGCTCTGAGGACCCATTGTGGTTTTTCCCACAACCCTTAGGGGGGCCTGGACTCCAGCTCAGGAACCAATGATTTAAAGCATAAGAGCACTGAACCTGCTGTGTAGTTGATGCATTAGGCTGCACTGTTTTGTACAATAATGAAAAGTTAAGCTTGTTGTTTCCAACAAGGGGTCAAAATAACCATATTTTAGTTTGGGAAAGGAATGGAATAGTAATATATATAAAAAACAGCACTGGGTAAAAAGAACCTTTTGGCACTGGGTTAAATCAACTAAGTATTGCACGAGTGCTACATCGAGCCAAACTTGGAAAATTTTTGATCGAGAAATCTTCTTTAGCAATTCCTCATTAGAAAGGAAAGACATGTACATGTGCAACAATGCCAAGTATGTTTGGTCAGAGTTCTAATTTTATTGTTCGCCTTTGTTTTCCATTTCAAACAAATTTGACTAACCTGGGGGTTCGTTTTCAACCTCAACGACTGTCTGACTGCTTGAGCTTTTTGGCCTCTTTGGATCTATTTTCAGCCACATATTGATGCTGTGCTCCATCATCTTAGCAGTTTCTGCACTACTGAGTACAATTTAATTATTAATCCATAGAATCTTTGACCAGAACAACAAATTTAGAAGTTGTGATCTTTTTGTGTGCACTCCCTGTCCCTGCCTAACTTTTCTACTAATCTTCTCTTCCCTGCAGCATTTCACAGTCTTGGTTGGAGTCCTGTGTTGCTCTAGTGGAGGTGGTGCCGGTGGTGCTGTGGTGGAGGTGACTGGAGCGTTTCTGTGATGAGCTTGTCCAGGTGAAAGGGTAATTGCTTCAAAGGGGATCAGACCGCCGAGAGCGAGGCTGCGACCAGCGAGAGGGAGGGCTCGACTCCTCCGCAAGAGCACTTAACACCGCCTCCCCATCCATCCATCCTCCACACCCCTCCCTGCTCTCACCTAGCTTCTAGCTCCTGCCTGCCCAATGCCATTGCCATCACTGCCTCCTCTATTTTTTCCCCCTCTAGTCTTGCTGCTCTTCCCTCCTCCTTCCTCTCCTCCTTCAAAGCACCACTCGGCAGCCTCTTCAGAAATTACAATCGCTCAGGGTTTAGGCAATTTGACCAAATGCAGGGCCTGCATGTAAGGATTGGGAAGGGGAGGAGGGGGCGGTTAGGACTGCAGGGCGAGCCTTGGGGGGGATTGGAATGAAATTACCAATTCAATGGCTGAAGCACCGCACGACAGCGGCAAACCGCGGACATAAAATGAGGATTATCCGATTTTAGGAGGGGGCGAAAAGTGCCACAAAGAGTCTCAAGTCCACGAGAACTAACGCCCCCAAGTTTGCTTTGACAATTGTCTAAACCACAATGTAATTTTTTGCCAAACACACTCTTTGTTTTGGTAGAAAAAACAGAGATTTGTAAGAATGATGTTGTGTACGCATCTTATTCATCTCCAAATCACAGAGAGAGTATCATTGTTGTTGAATTCTTGCGGGGAAGTGAGTGGGCAGAGCAGAAATTTGTCTTTCTGGATGATGACATTTGATCATTTCTGGAAGAAATACAAAACAAAGACAGAGCTGATTTTATACACTGCCTCGCTAACTTACCAGAGTTGAATTTCCACAATTTTAAAACGATGTGAAATAACAAGTGAGGGCAAGATGGCAAAAATGACTTTGAATTCTAAGATAAATGCTAGTTTTACAGTATTAAAAAACACTGGATCCAATTCCATGCAAAGAGACGTAATATACAGTACCATGGGTCATAAACGCCGAGGGGAAAACTCCTCCCTTGTGCCATTTGAAACACTGGAGAGGGTAGTCAGCGAGCACTGCCTGCTCTAAGGAAAATACCTGATTTCCCACTCCATCATGGGCTGAATGGAAGGCTCTAGGCTGACAGTCCATTTCAGAGTTTTCTATCTCACTTTGCCATAGAATAAGACCAGAAAAGAAAATGCTTGAATCACATATGAGCAACATCATCTCAGAGTACTCTATTCGGTTCTGATTATTGGAGAAACAAGATCACAGATACTTTCGCCTCAGATTTAAAAGGATAGTTCGGATTATTTGATATGGGGTTATATGAGGCACTCATTGATAGTCAGTGCATTATCTGCAGTAGATGCTGGTCGGCACGCCCTCAGTTTGGAGAGGCACAGAGGAGTAACCGCCGGCATGGAATCTAAGCAATGAAAAGCAGGGCAAAACATATTTTAGCCACGTAAAAAAAGGTCTACCTGAAAAAAGTCAATATCAGTTTAAGTATATGCTATATTTAGAATATTTTTCCCACTTTATCTTGCTTTCAATCAGCCTTTTCCAACATGAAACCATCATTAAATGAGCCAAATACTGTATTGCTCTTTCCTAACCAACCAGACTCCATGGGCAAAATCAGTCATTTTACCTCGCAGAAGATGGACATTGCTGGTCTACCACAGTCTCAGTCTGGTAGTTTGTGATTTCAGTGCTTGGAAAGGACAGTTCAGATTCACCAAGTCACACAATAACACAAACTGACTGACATATTGAGGCAGTGGTAGAACAGTGACTCTGATGTTCTGCGAGGTAAAATTGATGATTTTGCCAGTGGAGTCTGGTTGAGCAAGATTTGGCTCACATAACATCAGAAAAGGCTGTCTGATGTCAACTTAAAGCAGTGAAAATATTCTAAATCTAAATATAGCATACAACTAAAATGATAATGATATTGTTATGTGGACCTTTTTAAGTGGCTAAAGTACATTTTGCTGTGGAACCTGTCCAGAGCATACTGTAAAAAAAATCATACATAAAATTTTGTTTAGGGATGGGATGTAAACATGGCGTCGATCTCGCGAGACTTCCACATGTGCGTCCATTAAGATATATACGAAGTCTCGCGAGATCGACGCCATGTTTACATCCTACCGGCTACATGCTACAGTTGAAATTTCTGCTAAAAACATGGCATAAATGGCGTCTTTTGCGGTTAATTTTTAATGTCGTGGCTCGTGGACACTTGGATTACACCACACAAGCAGGATGGAGACATTTTGTGTTTGTTTTGTGTGCTTTTTTTAACGTTTTATCTGTGGTCACCGTTCACTGCCATTGTACTGGATGAGGCTGCAACCCTGTTTCTCCTAAAACTCCAAGATTGTTTTGAGAACTGAAGACCTTCACCCATCATCACATCGGCATAGTGGTGAGTACATACTGAGTGGCTTATTCTCACAAAGTGGAATATCACTTTAATGTCCCATTAAAAGTGTGTGGTGGTGACTGTATCTGCAGAGATTATGCCCTCTGCCTCCATTTTCTTATTGTCTTATTATGTTGGTGTGCTCAGGATGCTTTACTAACCCAAAACATTGGTATCTGAAATCCTGTGAATGAGACTCAACAATCTTTCTGGTGCTGTTTAACCTTTAACATAAATATGCAAGTTTTATTTATTCAAGATAAATAAACTTAAAATTTCTTGTATTTATTTTCAGAACACTTCAGAACCCACAAACATGCTTTCCTTTAACTCAAACTCTTTTGAAAGGATGAGTTGAAGGGGAAAAGATATCAGGTTTGTTTGTAATGTTCATCAGTGTGACTGAAGAGTTGTTGGTTCAACTTAATATCTTAAGCTTATCAAACATGTTTTATATCAAGTTTATTTAACTAGAAACAGTTTATTGCTTAGCTTCCATGCTGATAATCCTCTCTGCTTCTCCAAAGTGCGACCAGATCAAAATGGGTTAAATTTGGAACAGGCAGTAGTTGTTTCATGTCAGAAGGATGGAAATAGAATAATTTAGAGTCATATAATTTGTTATTAATATTATAAAGATCAGTTTCAGATTCTCAAGGTGATATAAACCACAGTGCCCTACCACAGGTGACATGTGTCACCATTTTAAATGTCTTTTTAGCAGGAAAGATTGTCATTCCTGTCAGCTCACAAACACTCTTCTTCTTATTTTTTCCTCCCACGTTTCGGCTACACTGTCCGTCATCTGGTTTAAATAGATCAAATGACATCAACAGTTCATCAATTATGATAGTCTAATCAGTGCAATAACTAAGTGAAAACACATCAATATTACTCAAATAACCAAACAAGATATTTTTAATAACTAAAAACAGGAATCATAGCCTACATAAGTGATTTAATCAGAACATTTCCATACATTCATATGTTGTTCTTGCAGGGCAACTGCTTGTAATTCAGGTCTGTCCTGGTCACCCTACTGTAGGTAATCCACTGACTATTGTTAAGTAGGCCTACCTCATTCAACCCCACATCAAATAATCCGAACTATCCCTTTACACTGATGCACCAAGCAAAGTCTAAATACATTTTTGTCACTTGTCATTACCCGTCAAGGCGAAGTATGGCAGCCCTGATGAGGCCGGCCGTCACACCTTGATGACAAGCCTCACAGTTCAGATGACGTGAAAAACAAGCATAAGCTAATCCTAATGCAAACCAGCGAATTTGATGAATCACAATCATTCTCCGTGCCATGATGAATGGCGATGATGCTAACTACGACCATTCATCAAGCCACCATCAGTTATCCTAAGGTGGCTTAATGTTTCATCCACTCAGACCTCAGAGAGAGCGGACAGCCATCGCTCATCACAGCCGACTGGGAGAGCTCCACACACATTTCAATCTTGTCTTGTCATCTCCCCCTCAGGCGCAGACACCCTCCCTCAAAATCATCATTTTTATCAGCCCCAGTAAACCTTGGACCCTGGACAGCATTGGAGATGCAGATTTTTATGGACTAGAGAGGAATAAAAAAAAAAAACAGTCCAGCTGAGCAAGCCTGCGTGGTATGTTTGTTTATGTGTGTGTGTATTTTTTGGTGGGAGCGGTAATGGAGACAGCCAAGACGGGGCTGAGAGGGTATAGCTGCAATGACAGGAGGTCTTTCAGCGTATTGGTTACAGTAAATTAGCATTCGAGCTGCACCGCGCGTTTAGCACTTTGCGATTGGGTTCAGCAGAGGCCTCGCCCAGACTGTCCCTGGGGGGAACGTCGGCAGCAGTACAGCGGCACGATGGGCGGGACCGGGCTGTCAAAATTAGATAATAAAGCACCGCGGTGCTGGCGGATAAATGCGTGTGAGAGGGCATCCATCTTGCAAGCGTGTTGCTGAAGAGGATGCTGCTAAATGACAGTGAGGGCTGTTGTGTGTGCGTGTGTGTGTGTGTGTGTGCATTTGTGTGTGTTGTGATGGCTGTGGGGAACCAATGGGAAACCAACTTTTCTCTGCAGCTCAGCTTAGCCCTCTAAAAAATCTCATATAAAGAATTATGATTCAAGTGTTTATGTAGAAAGGGAGGAGGAGAAGGAGAAAGAGGAAGGAAAAATTCGGAATGGAAGGACCAAAGAGAAGAAAAAGAAAGACAAGGGAAGAGCGACATGGAGAGGGAGAGAGACGCAGGAAGGAAATTAAATGTCGGCCGGGCACTTAACCTTTCCCTAATAATGTGTGGCCTGCTGAACCAGCAGAGTCCCTGATGTTTTATCAATACTCCTAATTAATGTGCAGCTGCCATATTTTTGACAGTATTTATACAATATGGCTGAGTAATGCAATCGATAATATCAGAATTCATATTCTGTATCCCTCTCACTGTAAAATGTGCATGCACTTAACCACTTAGCAGCTCTGGCAAAGTTAAACGATAAGTGTGGTGATATTCTACATGATCCTCATCGTCAATAAAACACAGAAACCAACAATAAACTGATCCTACTAACAAGTTCTGTTTGTGAAGAAACGGGCACTGCAGTTTATTTGACCAGTTATCTTAGTAAATTATTTATCCTTTTTTTTAAAATATATATAAATATTACCCAAATAGAGCTAGAAAGGGATTGAGTGGCACAGATGTGGGAAAAGAGGGTCAAGGGTCAGAAAATATTGAGAGACATGCTGCGTTCCAGTCAAAGTTGGAGGTCGCAATTTCCCAGTTGAAATTTCCAACTTACAACCTCCAAGTGGTGCATGATGCCAAACTTCATTACACCAGCCCAGTCTTGTTCCCAATTTGTCAAATATATATCATGTATATATATATATATATATATATATATATATATACACACACACACATATATCTGTATATATTATATTTAAAA
>JAJHUR010137374.1:0-59325 GCA_027495735.1 Lutjanus campechanus | reverse complement strand
TATCATACCAATGAACACAGCATAGACCCCTTTCAAAATAAAGGTCTGATAATGGTTTAATGGTAAGCAAAATGCTTTTGAAAGTTTTTGCTGGATTTAAAATTTTTGGTATTTCCATGATGGCCATGCAGACCACATGAATCCTTTCAGTGAGCCGCATCTGGCCCCTGGGCCAGAAAATGTGGCAGTGATATTTTGCAATGAAGAACATTTACGTATTTTAGTAGACAGACTAGTGATACAATCTTAGCATGTAACTGTAAATGAAGACAGATAATGTCTTCCTTTTTCCTCCATTACTGGAGATGGTACTCATTAACATAGAAACAGTACATCAAACTCACTAGCTGGACCACAAACCTCATCCCCCTACCTTGGCTTTTTGAATCTCACATAAGAAGAGAAATATATGACCTGGTCCAGTGTACCATTAAAGTATATGGTGCATTACCCATACTGCACATAGGGGCCATGCCACAGTTTTATTGCAGGTTTACAGCTCACTGGTGGAATAACAGCAGCTTGTTTCCTTAGGTGGAAGATGGGAATAGAGAAAGGAGTGGAGCATATGTGTGTGTGTCTATTAGGACCAGGTGTACTAGCAGTAGCAGTCTCAAAGTCAGTCAGTCCGTCATTAGTCAAAATGATGATGGAAAAATGTTGCAACAGACTCTGTATGCACAGTATCAAGCAACAAATCCCAAACAGTATATTCATACGTAACGGAATAGCCGACGACAAAAGAAATGCAACATAGGGTATCCTACTTTGATTTGATGGTAGGATGATGGTCAAATAAAATCAAATTCAGCCTCAACTGACCAGACTCTCCAGTCTGTATCCCACCAACAAGCTCCACCAATTATAACTTCAGCAAACTTTTTTTTTAACATGATGCCTACACTTACAATCTCTACTAACCATGTCATTATTTGCTTGGAGCTGTAAGTAGCGACAGAACTACCCGAGACTTAAATCCCTCAAAGTCATTGAACTTATTTGTTAGGTCAGCGCATTCTATTAGCTACCAACTGTTAGGCTAAAAAGAGACACATGAATAGAGCCATGGTATAACAAAACATACGTTTTTGCACTAAAGTGTAGGAGTAATAGTTGTAGTAGTAGTAATGACAATACTACTAACAATAGTAATAGTGATCATAATTTTACTTATATGATAATTGGTGCAATATTTTAGTCCCAAATTAACAACCAACATCACAAATTGCATCACATTTTTTAGAGAAACAACACTGCAAATTAAATTAGGGATGAACTGATAAGATTTTATTGATCATTGCCATTATCGATTCCCTTATTGACTCCTGACCAAATTTCTGTGTGGGAAAAAGTACACAGGTCTACACAGGTTTTCAGTGTCAATGAGATTGTTTTATTATCTCTGAACACAGCGTAGGAACAGATTAGAAAAAATACTCTGCACCATGACTCCTTCTTGTTGCAGTAGTAGACACATGAATTTGATGTCTTTGTTTTGCAAAGTACAATTGTTAGAAATATATGCTGGCATCAATGAAGGGGAATTGAGATGCTCTGAGGCATCCCATTCCAATGGATCAGACAATCTGAAACCAGTTCTAAACTGGAACCAGTTAACAATTTCCACCCCTAAATTAATCTCCACAAGATTCTTGCTTGGCTGGACCACTTTTCAATTTTGAGGTGTTAATATGAACATATGCATTCTCTCTCTCTCTTTGTGTGTGTGTGTGTGTGTGTGTGCGCGCGCGCATGTGCGCGCGTGTATGTGAGAGAGAAAATGTTCAGAATAATTAACTGCTTAACTTTGCTGTGTATAAGCTGTAATCACTGAGATTGGGAAGGGAAGTTATTTTCACTGGACGCATTCTGGCAAAATAAGCAGAAGCAACTTTACTGAATAGTGTGAAAACTGAATGTTAAGTCAACTTATCCGTATTTTCATCCCGTTATTGCTTATGAGAATTTCTAGGAATTTAAAGGATACACTGGTGTGTGGAAATATAATATTAACCAGTTACCACAATAATGGAAAATTCCAGACAGACAGATTGTTGACTCAGACATGTGAAAATGGACCCGGTGTCGAGCCCTGTGTATCGCTCAAGAGTGAATTTCACTGCTCATACAGTAAGTCATCACATTAAGCTCTCTAATGGCAATAGATCTCAAATAACCTGAGTGACTCGGAAAACAATACCTGTTAAAAGCTTTTTTTATACCTATACAACGCAGGACTTGTGGCTTAATCGCACGATTGAGGTTGTTAATCTATACAGAACTAAATCAATACTGGACTGTGGTGTGGTGGGATCAATTCCCTAAGGGGGAGGTTTGCCATTGAACACGACACCAAGGGACGAGCGTGCCTAATCCATGTTTGAACTTTAAGTGAGCGTGGGCCTCTCTCTTCTTTACATGACCACTCCATTCCGGCAGACCCCTCCAAAGCTGACATGGTGTCCAGTGCTCACGTGAAAGATAGGAACTGGACTTGCCTCTGCTCTACGTCCACTCATTCACCCAAACGTCCACCAGTTCCCTGAGAAAAGTAACTTTCCCCTGCGCTCCCATAGTTCCAGGTGTTTTGGTCATTAGGGCCTCTGGCTATTAGGAGCACTGTGGTGCTTGCTTAACGGTTATAAGGCCAACCGTCGTGCTCGGATCACACCTCCACAGCTGTAAAGAGCGGCAGGGAGGGGTGGCAGCCGGGGAGGCATGCGCAAGGGGGGACCGGGCCAAAACGCCCGCTTTGTTCTCTGGGGGCTCCGGTTACCCCCAGCTCTCCCCACAGCCCGCGTGACATTCAATACTGCAACTGTAAATTTTACATTAAGCGTGTGAAATCACAGATGCACATGTCACAGCAGTGTCATAAAGTGAATTTACTTAGCTCGACTTCAGCACGCACCTCAACTCTTTAAGTCTCTGTAGGGGGGCGGCTGGGGGTGGGGACGGTGCACAAAATTACAGCAATTAATTCTTAAAAATGGCTTCCAAAAACTGCACTACATGTTGACGTGTTCAAGGCGCACACCTGGTCCTATTCACCTTATTAACAATAGTCCGCCATCATTATATTTTCTTTGGTACTGCATATTAAAGAATAATTGATATTCAGTCTTGGCTTACAGCTTGTTAAAGGTTTAATGGTCTGTGAATGTGAATAATAACTATGGGTGAAATCTAAGAGAGTGAGAATGACCTTTACAGTACACACAAATAGCACAGTAGAAGTGCAATGTGTGTATACACACACACACACACACACACACACACACAAACAAACACACATGGAGTACAATTCAGGAACAGGATATGAGACTGGAATATGCAATAGACTGTGAAGTTTATGTGCTATGGTAAAAATGTACAACAAAATGTTACAGCACTTTATTTCAGTCTAACAGCATTTTAAACATTCACAGACGAGGGAGCTGCAAATCTGTGTGCTTACTGGTGAGAGAGGCTGAGTCCACCTGTTCGCTCTCAGATCATCCCTCCACTAAAAATACAAAGAGAGGAATCCAGACAAGTCTCAGTCGTAAACAGCAACCAAGGGAGACCCGTACATAATGTGCCTCCACACTTGTGTTAAGCAACCATGACTGTGCAAGTGCCAGAATTATGCTTTGATTATGTCAGCCATTTCAGAGTTTGGTTATTTGCCACTCTGATATCTGGACACTTTTTGCCCACTTTCGAAAGTTCCATTGATATAGTACTGTATGCCTCTGGAAATTTGGCTTGACAGGAAAAAAAATGCATATCTGATGTCATAGTTGAGTGTGTCATTAGGAATCACAAAAATCTGAGTGAAAATAAGCATTAATAACTATTAGGGAACTTAGTTCTAAAAAATAGCAAATTTTGCTGTTAGACTATTTCTCAAGACATGTGTAGGCATGGATGATCAGGTTTTGATCAATCGTACTGACACAGAAGCCAAGGCATGAACTGCTGTAGACAGGGTCAGCAGCAAAACATATTTTAAGCACTTAAATTAGGAACCACTTAAAAAAATCTCTATCAGTTTAAGTGTCCACTCCATACAGAATGTTTTCACACCTTTACTTTGTCAGACAGCCTTTTGCAACAGGGAAGCCACCATCTGAGGTGCCCCTGTAGCTCAGTTGGTAGAGCGTGCACCCCATGTACTGAGCCTATCAGTCCTCTGCAGCAGCTGCCAGTTCAACTCCCGCCTGTGGCCCATTTGCTGCGTGTCATCCTCTCACTCTCTCTCTACCCCCTTTCCTGTCATATCTTCAGCTGCCACTATCAAAAATAAAGCCAAAAAAAAAAATCTTTATATATAAAAAAAAAGGGAACGTGGAAGTTGCTGGCAACTGTGAATCAACTGTGACACCACCTATTGGTTTGCAGACTACTGTTTTGAAGCTGTGTACTGCGACTTGGGTGGTGCTTGGTTTTGATTCGTCCATTTAACAGGAAAAAATGGCAGCCTGCCTGGCGACAAATTTCCTCATATTGCAACTAAACAGCAAAATAAAATTTGTTTGTGAAAATATTTGAAATAGGCGATGTGTTAACGGAATACTGATCAGTATTATTTTTAATATCGATATTGATCTACACTGCCTTGTTTGACAATTTAATTCAAATTTTGGGAGGCTCCATAATGGAAACCGGAAACACAATGGCAGCCGCCTGCTCAGGATCTTCCTCATATTACAGCTGAAATTATTACAGTACACTAAAACATGTGTCTGAAAACCATGTAGGAGAGAAATACGCAATGCAGTAACAGAATTTTGATTCATATTTGATCTGCACTGTTTAGTTTTACAGTTTGATCTGAGTCCCCTCCTGGCCATTAGAAACAATGCAGCTTTAAGGCACTTTCACGCTGGCTTCACTTTTCAGACCCAGAAGCTCCATCAACTATTTCATATACAGTTTATGGTTTCTGTTCTACCACCTGCCTCAATCTGTCAATTTGTTTGTGTCATTGTACAACTTTGGTGTTTTAACACATTAGTTTGGATCAGAGGGCACCAACTACCAGCAACCCCTGTGTTCTGCCAGGTCAGATTACTGTTTTTGTCAAAGGAGTCTGGAGCGATATAACACTTCAGCTCCTGTTTTGTTTTCATAATAAATTTTCAAGAATAATCAAACCAAATATTATAAACATAATATATAAACATAATATTAGGAAAAGGGTACAAAAACTTAGATGATAATATTTCAAATTTGGATTTCTAATACTTTTTAAATGTTTACTAATGTGTATATGTAAAATCTATCTGACATACAGTATAAGTCAAAAGTTTGGACACATCTTCCCAATCAATGTTGTTTCTTTATTTTTGTACTTTGTAGATTAATACTGGTGACATCAAAACAATGACATATGTAATATATGGCATTATATAGTAAGCAAAAATATGTTTTATATTTTAAATTCTAAAAAACAATACAACTCTTGCACACTGTCTTCTGCACTTGCAATCAAAGATTTAATAACATTGATTTAATTACAAGTGCAGACGACTGTGTTTGCATTTTATTATCAACCCACAGTCTTTTCCTATGCACCTGTCACCCTATAAGTGAGAAAAAAGCTTTTTGCTCTTATATTATTGTATTATTAGATTTTAGATTCTTTAAAGTAGCCACCTTCTGCTTTGATGACAGCTTTGCACACTGTTGATATAATCTGAACCAGACAAATCCGTAACCCAGGGAGGAGTCATGTTCAAGTACGAGGTAATATTAAAGTTTTAAAGTCAAGTTAGTCACATTCACCGACTCCCTTTCTCCCTCTCTGACATATCCAACATGTCCTGTATTTTCCCTGAGTTATAGCAACTACCAGCAAACTAGCAACAGCTTGTAGGGAACGCACCAGTACTTTGAATAAATTACGGATTTCTCTGCATCTTAACATTGTTGGAAACGTGGGATAATCTAAGTACACAACTTAGTAAAATATGTCAATATATTGTTGGAAATTTGAATGTGGAAATGTTACATGTTATAGCTTTAAGTCAGCAGCACCCAACATGTGGTCTAAAACATTGTGTGTGACTCTGCATAGAGACTTGAGAAGAGAAAAATTGCACGAGGGTCAATCCCATGCAACTCCCCACTTCCTATGCATAAAACGCTGAATATGACTAATTCATACATTCCCTTAACCCCCACCGTTCATTTGGCAATGGCTCAATAAATTCTGCAGAGCACCCTGTGCCGCCTACCCTGTAAGAGTATTCCCCTGCTCAAAGGGTAAGGGGGAGCCAACATTAAGACTGGTGGCTTGTAAAGTGAGCTGGGAAGTTTAATTGATCTAAAAGAATTTAATGTGGCGTAGTGAATCGCAGCAGACAGCATGGATTTATATCGCAACCCTGCAGAAACGAACATAATATTGCCAGGGTTTTACAGCAGAAGGGGGATTTTTTTTAAATGTGGCCACAAAAATGATTGACTTTGTGTTGAGTAAAAACTGCAGTTCAATAATAGCCGGGAATGCCCATTTTAATTCCCACACTTGCATAAAAAGTTGTGGAAAGTCTAAGACAACGTACTTTACTTCATAAGAAAGGTTTTGAGTATTAATTAAAACCATCCTACTTATAGAAGAGTATTTTTTGGCACTGACCCACTTCGCACATCACAAAGCAATATTCACGCCTGAGCTGTATCATTTTAAACTAAGCTCTTGCTCTCTCAAGTGTTAAGTCCATCCTGCATGGACCTCTGTGAAAGCACAGAGAACTCTGCAATGTGTTAGAGATTTTGAATGTAAAACCAAGATTACCACACAGCCACAGGGAAGGGGATTCAGCACAATCCCCACAGGATGTGTAGCAGCCAAGTCAAACAAGAGTGCAGATATTTACTAATATGTTCTGGATACCATGGCCACACAGATATAGAGATGCACACGACAAATAACAGATGGATGTTAAATTGTGTCATTTTTATTATTCTGACTTTAAATATACAGTGTATAGTGCGTTGCATGGTGTTTTGTAGATACTTTAATCCAAAGTGCCTTATAGAAAAATCGATGTGTAAACTTTTAGATGAGCATGAATTTTAAACCAGCTTTAGTCTGTAGTTTTTTGGGTGTGCTTGGATCTACAGTTCTGCAACAAGTACACAACGATCAAGATGAGACTGAAGCCTACAGTAAGTGTGCAGAATACAGTGGATCAGTAGTCTTAAACCTTTAATATTTAACATTTCAGCATTAAAATCTCTAAAAACACTGAACATATGCTATATATTTTGTTGAGTTGTGTACTTATATTATCCCAAGTGATTCCAACAATGGTCAAACAGAGAAATCCATACTTTATTCAAGGTAATGGTGTGTTTCCTTGCTAGCTGCTACTTGCTATAACTTCTATGAAAACACAGGATACCTCACATACTTCAGAGAATGATGAAAGTCTGCAAATATGCATAAACATAACGTTAATAAATCTTAATACATTAACTCATGCTGGAACATGATTTTGAGTGATCTCAGAAAGATTTTCATTTCCTTGTTGTTTAACTATGAAGAAAACAACACCCACAATTTCATGCTACTTCAGATGTCATCAAACTATGCTTTTTATTATTGTTTTAACATTGAAGACCCCTAGTGGTAGAACTTAGATATTGTGGGTTTAACTACTTTATTAACTTATTTTTCTTACTATTTTGCCAACTTCAAGTAATGATATTTTTTGTTGTTGTTCAGACACTTAGTGATCAGGGATTACCGATCAACCAGCAAGAGACTGGAACCGGTTTTCAGCATGACAAGCCCTGAGCAGTGACCTGTCAGTCAGCGTCACATATCCGATTCTGTGCCCGTTATATTTGCACACCTGCTCTGCACGATGGTCACTTCATGTGCGCAGCAGACACTGACCGTAACGTCACACCCACAATAGCGCTGATCACACCAGCACACAGTGAGACACATGCTTGCATGAAGTCGGTGTTACCGACAGATTCCAGGAACAGGATAAAGAGATGACAGACAGTCTAC
This sequence comes from Lutjanus campechanus, assembly GCA_027495735.1. Taxonomy (NCBI): domain Eukaryota; kingdom Metazoa; phylum Chordata; class Actinopteri; order Lutjaniformes; family Lutjanidae; genus Lutjanus; species Lutjanus campechanus. The sequence continues at coordinate 51,314 of JAJHUR010137374.1, read as the reverse complement.
AACAAGACAGAACAGCTGACGGTGTCGCCAAACAGCCGTAAACTTTCGAGTTCCTCAGGCTAACGTTAGCTAGCAGCAGACTGCTGGTCACAGACTGACAGTTAAAATCTCACCTCCTGTTCTGGCTGAAGAATGAACAACCTGAGTTGATGTGTCTCCTCAAACATTCAATCATCCAGACTCGTTCAACTTCTGCTTCTGTTTTTCTCGCTGCAAAAGTTTACTACAGCAATCAGTTGCACCGTGTCAGTCTCCAGCATCTGTTTCCACACAAGTTCACGTAAAATCGCGTCCTCTGTAAGATTATGTTCCCCCTAGCGCATAAAATTAATATTATAATAGAATAAGGCCTGACGACAACTTGGAGAAAATGTATGAGTTATTTAATAGTTGGTGTTTCATTATGAACATCAAATTTAATTTGACATGAAAAGCTGCAAAAATGTTTGTGAATGCGGTCAATTATAGTTCATAGAAAGACTGAAAATCTGAAGAAGACAAAATCGGAATCGGCCAGCCAGACCCTTAAAAAATTGAATCAGCCAAGAAAACTGTAATCAGTGCATCTCTACTAGTGATCAATTATTATAATTCTGAAACTGTTAAAAAACAAATAAATACATAAAAATTGCAAAACTCATGAACTATCAATACAAGCAAAGCATGTAGCACTAAGCCCTAACTGAATTTATGTTTGACGTTATAAAGTAGAGGAATAAAAGAATGAATCCCAAATGCACAGCCTTGTGTTTTCTCGGACTGAACAGTATGAAAGTATCACACTGAAGTGCTTTAATTTTCTGAAAGATGTCACCTGACTCAAAATGTGATCATTTGACTTGCACTAAATTTATCTCTGTGCCCTGATTTTTATCATTCTTTTGCATAGCATGTGTTACATGTAAGTAGGAGTAACAAGAATAACCTTCCTTGTTCGTACTCCATTTTGGACAAGTAAAACTAACTTTTGTTTTTATAGAATTTGTTGTATATGTTTGCTTTTCATCTTTTGGTGATTCTTGTTTTATTTTTTCTTTCTCATGTACACTTTTCATGTTAAAAATAAATATATTCTATTCTATTCTATTCTATTCCACTGGGCAGTGTTTGCATTGTCAGTTTGTACTGGACTTCTCTAAGCCTGAAAACTAAAATGTTGTTTGCAGAGGTTGTGAAACTACATTTTACAAGAAAAGACCATCTAATGTTAGCAAAAAGTTTTTAATCCTAGTTTGACTTACGATTGATTGAATCACTTGTGATGTTCTTATACTGTAGAAGTGTGTGCTTTTGACACTTTAATGCAGAGAAATGGTTTTGATACCAGTGCCCATCAAATACTGCTTGAGGTGATCATCAGGCCAAACGTCCTACTAGTCAAAGTTGTTTTAACGCAGCTTTCTTACTGGATGAATCGGGTTTAAAACCAAAAATGAATTACACTGAGAAATGGCTGATGTGTAAGATTTTAGCATGTAACTAAGCATAATCTGAAGCTCGACTAATAGTCTTGTTGACTTAGCTTAGCCATCCTATCCAGATAGACCACAGCTCAGCAAAACTTGTTTACATTACAGTAGGGAGCACCGGATGAGGAAGATTGAGTCAGGGAAAATGTACGATGCATCATAAAAAATGTGATTCTTCTCCAAGGAAAAAAAAACGTTCCACTGTGACTTCCCGTTGGAATGATTTTCAGACAGACACAAGCTCATGGGAGGAAACCAAGCACTCGTTAAACCTAGCAGACCTGGCTCAGACCACACCTAGACCTGGCTATCCATCAGACTGACTGGACAGAATTTACAGTGTGACCTGATCGGTCATCATTTATTACTTTTACTGGTCCTAAGTGGAGGCAATCACCGGCTGGTGTTTGTGTAAGAGGAGACCTCCACCTGCGAGGGTCTCCCATTAACACAAACCTAACTTGGGGGGAGATATGTCATCTGTCGGCGTTCGTTTGGACTGGGCCAGGAGTTTCTGCCCTGACAGAATTCTGTGGGGGATTTCTCCCCCCTCAATGAGCTGCTGTGTATCTTTAATCAAAAAAGGTGATTGCCTCATCTGGATGTGTAATACACCCTTTAAACATTTCCTCAGAAGCATGACTTTTCTCATCCAGGAACTGCTTTAAAACGGTCATCTGGAACACTATCAAAAACAAAGATGTGCAGCTGAATTACCATAGCTTTGCATTTTAACAGCAAACAGAGAATAATGGGCCAAAATCGTCCATGTGTGCAAGACACTAGCTCCCAACCAGACTTCACTGCAGTCTTATCGGCTTGATCCTTGAAAGATCTAAGGGAGAGGTTGAACTGAAAAACCACAGACTGGATGATGGTATAACTACTGGAGCTCGTAACACAGCTCCCCTGAGGCTACTGTCACCTCAGGGGGTATAGGTAGCTTGCGGCTTTGAAGTGCCGCTAATATTGCCGTCTGTTCAAGCTCATGACACGTTCGCTGGACGCTCCATTGAACTTGATCAGTCACTCAGCAACTAAATGTACAACCAAAGAGAGAGAGACAAAGAGGGGTAGATAAATCGAGCCAGAGGGAAGCAACCATAAAATAACAAAGACACACCATGAAAACCTTCACAGGGGGTCATGACCTTCTGTATACTCCCACAAAGTTCTTGTTGAACACAGCTCAGGTTTGGGTCAGAGTGTTAATGTTTCAAAAAGAGGAAGGAAAGAGAGAAAACAGAGAGAGTGAGACACAGTGCCAGGGCATCTGATGAAAATATGTTTGGCTCTGCACCACATCTCTCTTTTGGATGCTCATCAATTAGCCAAATCTGATCAAAAGCCACAGGTGAAGCGCTCCAGCACCCTGACACTCTGGACTTCAAAATATGGGGATAATTTCACATAATAGGTCTCAATGGGATGTGTGGAGGGTGAATAATTGGGAAAGAGAAATAAATTGATAGAAAAAGAGAGTAATAGACAGACGGAGTCCACCTGAGGCTCACCTTCACTTCCCTGTCTAATCACTACCACATGCTGATGAGAGGCACATGAGAAGTCTCTCCAAAAAATACACATTCTTTCTTATTCAGCTCACTTCCCAGGTTTGGAAGGGTTTGGGATTTCCTACAAATATTTTTATATCATTAAGTTACTCAGTGTATGTGCACAAAATCTGATCTGTCCTTGTAGCTTACATTTAATTTCAAAAGCTAATATATTAACATAAAATTCAGAATTGGGAATTGTATTGCTGAAATGGTATTTAGATGTTGGTCAACCAATACTATGATATTGGCCAGTCACAGCTATACAGTATATGGGTATCAATACATATGTTGTTAAATATGCACCTACATGACAAATGTAACCGTTTTCTTAATTTAAATTTAATATATACATATATTTTGCTCTATTTGTGTGTTTATTCATAGTTACTATGTTTCTAGTTATTAAAATTATCTGTGAAAGTTTAATGTTTCAGAGCCCTGATATCATCTTGGACAATAAAGTTTATTATCAAACTATAAAATATCCAGCCTTCATATCATTGTCACATGTATTAACCAGGAGTCATTGCAAAAAATGTGTGTTAATAAATATATATATATATATATATATATATATATATATATATATATATATATATATATATATATATATATACTTTATAAAGATTAAAGGAAATATCTGATTTTTTTTCTTACCCCATAATATCTGTATCAGTCCCAAAATTCCAGTATCAGTCAGGCCCTAATGGTATTGCTAATGATGGTATGGGAAGGAAATTCCTTTGACTTCGTGGTGTCCCAGGCAGGTTAAACCCACTAAAAGGCCGAAAAGTATTTCTTTCTGGCTCAGGCAAAAAAAGCCTCACCAGAAGCAACCCTAACTATCCCGGTGAAGGTGTGGGAACACCAAGCCACAAGCTGGCATTACATAGCTGACAAATAAATAGCATGCCCTACCTCAACTCTCATCTAATTACAGGTATGGTTTACCAGCTACGGCTTATTAGTGTTTCCTTAGCAAACTATAAAAGCTAATGACACCATTTTGTAGTTGCCTCGGTTTTCTTGCACCTCCCTTTCTTTCCATGTTCTTGGACAGCGCAGCTTATTTTTAGCCCTGACTGGTGAGAGTTAAACGCTCACAGCCAAAGCTAACGTCTGTTTTCTCCCTGGGTCAGCATTTAACATCCTGCAGAGTTTTGCTTTGAGTTTTAAGACACTGCGGCTGCTTTGACTGAAACCAGGATAGAGAATATTTGTAATAAACCTGCTTGTCTGATGTGCCAGCGTCTCTTACATTTTAGAAAAATAATCAACTGTATGTTTTGATAGTGAAATGATGATAAATTTAAAATGGATGATGAATTATTCTTCAATGAATTCACCACAGAAACCACCACAAATCCACCACTGTGTCTTCCATCCAACACCACTCTGACACAGCAGTCTTCAGCAGTGAGTACTTCTAATGGACTTGCTCCCCCTAGTGCCAGGGGCTTTAACTTCAGTCAGAGCTGTTCTGAATCTGCACTGCTGTTTCTACACTTAGATTTTTTGTCACAAGCCTGATTTTTTCAAACATGTGCTTGTCACAGGTCCTCATTTTATGCAGATGAATGTACAGATTTTAGCTAAACATTCATACTTTCTTGAACTTTGTCATTTGGCAGGCCTTGCTTTTGAACTTCAGAATTATTTAAGAGATAGTTTGGATTATTTGTTGTGGGGTTTTATTAAGTGCTTAGCCATAGCCCATGTATTAGCTTAAGTAGATGGCAGTAAGCACACCCCCAGTTTGGAAACGTTGAGGAGCATCAGCACGGAAGCTGAGCAATGAACTACTGTGGACAGGGTCAACAACAGAATATACTTTACCCACTTAAAAAAGGTCCCAAAATACAAGTTACTGGTTATTATTAGTTAATATTTTCACTTTCACTTTACTTTGCCATCACACAGCCTTTCATGATGGGAAACTGGTGTTATATGGTAAATATCACCCTCTCCAACCTAACCAAACTCCATGGCCGAAATCAGTAATTTTATCTGAAGGAGCTGCTCATCTGTCGCTGCCTCAATGTTAGTTTGTTTGACTCTGGTGGATACAAATTATCCATTTAAAACACGAAAGTCACACAATACCACAAACTAGTTAAAAGATCAAGGCTGTAGACCAGCAACTCCCATGTTCTGCGAAGTAAAATGACAGATTTTGGCAATGAGTTTGGATGGTTTGGAGAGAGCAATATTTGGCTATAATATGTGGTTTCCTGTTAGAAGAGGCTGTTTGATGGCAAAGTAAAGCAGTGAAAATATTCTAAATATAGCGTGCACTTAAACTGATGCTGATTTTTTTTTTAGATGGGGCTAAAATATGTTTTGTTGCTGATCCTGTCCACGGCAGTACATTGTTTAGCTTCCATACCAGTACTCCTCTCTGCTTCTCCTAACTGGGAGCATGTCTGGCATCTACTGTAGGTAATACATTGACTATCAATAAGAACCTTATACAACCCCACATCAAAGAATTACAAACTATCCCTTTAAGCCATGGATGTTCGGTGCCAGATGTATTTAAATACTGTGACACTTTGGCCAAACATAAAGCCAAGGCCACCATGTGAGTGATCAGAGACCACAGGCTTGTACTCAGTTTCACTGCCACAGGTCATACTTAAGCTGTGTGAGTATCAGGGTGTCCGGACACTAAAACAGGCTTGAATGACTTTAGTGCTGTCCTCAGGGCAGCCACAGTGCTCTGACCTTCCTGAACACACTTCACAGACAGTGCTGCTGAATACTCTGCAGGCATTTTTATTAACGTTCAGTTCTGCTTGGATAGGAATGGACACAACAGGATGGTAGAAAATAAGGCTAAAGGTCACTATAGATTGAATAGAGTTACACTTGAAATATAAATGATTGTAAGGAAAGTGGTTATTATTACAAAGAAAGTGTTTTAGCATCATTTGTGTATGCACCTCTTCCTGAAACACATGAATTTCTCATGCAATGTTCACAGATGAACAAGCCTACCTGTGTGAGCTCTGAAAAGCGGGTTTCAAAAACACATTAAGATTAGTGAAACATCATCACTAAAAAGTACAAGCAAGCAGAACTGTCATAGTCCTTTTGTCTAGAAAATCATGTGGATCCATTATCAAACGTTCACCGCCGTCCATTAAAACATCTTGTTTGCTTGTTTGTTTACTTGTCAGTGTAGAAGCCTGCAGGTTGTCACCACCTCGTATACATTCCACCCATTCAGCGGTGTTTCAATATTCACAATGATGTAAAACATGCACATCTAATATATTATTTAGTCATATTCCCCAGTAATAAAACACATTTTTGATTCTCTCTGGTGTGATCCCAACATTGTATTTCCATTATTTTCTCTTTAAACATTAACCATGGCTTTGTTGGGGATGCATTCCATCTTCTTCTTCTGCTTAAATATTCAAATGGCCTGCTGCTCAGGACAGGCTGGCCATAATATTTAAACAGAGCTGACAGAGGAAGCAGAGGAAGGAATGTTTCGCCTAAAATCTGCTGAAATTTCACTTTTTCCAGCTCTCTCTCTCTCTCTCTCTCTCTCTCTCTCTCCCATTACAGTACAGTGCTATGACTGCAGTTTAAGGCTTGTTGGGTGCTGAGTGGGGACTTCTTCCCACTCAGGCTGATAATAACCTCACATAGAGCACACACACACACACACACACACTAACACTATGTTTACTGATCTATATTGTAAAATGAGCATCTGAAATGCTTTATTGAGAGTCTAGCCTTTTCCAACAGAAAACTGCAGTTTTATAAGCCAATTATTGCTCTCTCTAAACTAACCAAATTCCATGGGTGAAACCATTGATTTTACCATGCAAAACACAGGAGCTGCTGGTGTACTGCTGCCTCGATCTGTTTTATTTTACTATTGTGTGACTGATGTTTTAAAATGATAGCTCAGATTCACTGAAGTTACACAATAACACAAACAAATTAACATATCAAGGCAGTGGTAGACTAACAACTCCTGCGTTCTTGCAAGGTAAAATTGATGTCACCCATGGAGTTTGGTTTGTTTGGAAAGGGACATACTTGGCTAACAGCAGTACATTATTTAGCGTCCATGCTGATACTCCTCTCTGTGTCTCCAAACTGAGGGTGTGCCAACCTCCATCTACTGTTTGTATTACAATGCTTATCAACAAGCACCTCAAAAAAGCATACATTGAATGATCAGATTGCTCCCTTTAACATAACCACATAAAATACTATATTTATTAACAGGGAGACAACAAAAACTAAACTTGGTTTATAAATGGCTGTGCCTATGCTTGACCACGAAAATATATTATAAAACATCATACTCAGTGCTCTTTCTAAAATAGTGATTCTTTGCAAGAGTCTGGATTTACCATATTTCTGAAGAGCTAGTATTAGTGGACTAATATATTTGCCTTAAGTCTGACCATTTAAAACTACATCCTGTGCTTGATCTAGTGTGTAAAATAATAGAATTTCTTTGCTGTGACTCCTTAAGTGCATTCTGTAATTTTCACACTAGGGAAAAAAGTTGAAATACTATTGTTTAATCCCTTAAAGAATCCATAATTCATGACACAATTATACATCTTTTAATTTAGTTTGGCTAAATATTTAGAAACAGCTTGTTCAAAAGTAATTTCAAAAGATGTGTTTTTAACATTGGTACACTTAATCCACGAGAGATATTGCTATATATGTGTTTATTTTAATAAATTAGGTGTTTGAAAGATGTTTGAAAGTGACCAAATGACTTAAAACCAACATTTCAGCTCCCTAAATTAAAATTCTGTAACCATAAATTAATATATCAATATGGTATGAGGGATTTCAGAATATTCTTAGCTTTTATCACCTTCTGGTGTCACCAAAGTCACAATTTCATTGCCAAAGATATCCAATACACTGTAAAACAACATTATATTTGACTGAGGTTGACCTTACAAGTGTCAAGACCACCCTGCAGGGGGAAGAAAAGAGCCTTGTTAACCCAAAAGTTCCCATTCTCTTTCAGTGATTATAGAAGCCATGGGTCTCCTCCAGAAGCGCTGGATGTCCCCTCTATGCTGCTAGTTGGCTGATTGGCGAGCTGCTCGAAGCCTTTCTCAGACGGTGTCCTGACTGAATCTGAATCAGATCCTGATTAGATCAAATTGCAGAGAGAAACCTGTGTACCCCTGTGTGCCCACCTTTGTATCGCCTCAGTGGCAGCAGTTAAATTGGACTTTTGGAGGTAGGGAAGTCCCGTCTTTGATTATACATTGACATCTATGGGATATTGAAAACTGTGGGTTTTTTTTATCTGCCTGACATGAACAGAGGAACTCAGACTTGAGGTGTCAGAGCTCGGTTCCTGCTGGCTTGCCACCAATTTAATCCCAGCTGGCAGCAGAGAAGAGTATGGAGGGATAGGATACAGCCACACAAACTAGAAACTCCAAAATATTGCAAAATGACTTCTTAGTCTTTCTGTAGGCCTCGACCTTTGCTCAATGACAAAGCACTGGTCCACATTATGACATCAATGCATCATCTAAGGGACAGACAAGCTCATTTTACAGGCACAGAGGGGAGTGGCAGCACCCCGACTTCCTGGTTAACATTACAAACGAGCGACATGTGTCTCTGTCTCATCATTTATCTGTCAGGATGTTAGCGCTGGCTTTGACACAGAGTTTATAGACCAGAAATGTTAATGAGAGGCTGAAAAGAAAGATGGCAGTAGGGGGAGGGGAGGGGCAGAGGTGTACACGTGAATTTGTCCCCTCTCTATAATTGTTTTATTATAAGTGCAGCTCATTATTAGTGAAGGAGACAGGAGGGTAATGAATGACGCAAATAGACGTCCTCTATAGCTGACAGCTACCCTAGGATGAAGGAGCGTCTCCTTGGGATAGAGACAGAGCAGAGGAGTGTGTGTGTGCATGCGTGCGTGCGTGTGTGTGTATAGGTGTGTATGCATCTAGCAGATATTATCACACTTCTGGGTCTTCAATTATATTACAGTTGAGGGAATGTGGAGAGATTATGGTTGATCATGTTCATGTCTTCTGATCATCTCCCTCCATTCGGTTTTTTTTTTGGAAGAAAGTGGCTAAAATCATCTCAAAAATCAGTGCAACATTCACATCCCTCTATCTTGGATATATCATGTACATTTATGTTGTCCGACACGTGCTTATATGAAATCTTTTAATCATAATAAAACGTTAGTCTTCATCTAAATTGTTTTTATTGGTTAGCTTTATAGGCAGCATTTTATATAGGTTATATATGAACCTCTTTCTTAATCAGTGAAAATTTACTGCTTTAGTGACCTGATATTATTTTGGACATTGTATAAAATATCCTATATCTTTGCCACAAGTCTTAACTACTTTTGAGGAATGATTGCAAAAAATGTGTGTTTAGGGATATATTTTGTATGTATTTTATATAAAGAATATCTTACTTATTGATATCCGATTTTTCTTTACTCACCCTTTAAAGATATTGCTGGCAGAAAGCTACTCTACTCCATATGACTTAAAAAAGAGTTGTGAGAAGACGGTAGGAAAAATGGTGTGTTTATTTAGCCAATGAAACCAATCTTTCATAACTACTGTATCTATCATGTATGGCATTTTGTGTTAAATTGGCAAATTTGCTTTCATTTACTCATCATCCCATGACCTCTTGTTTGTTTGTTTTTCTGCATGTTTGTTTTCTGCTCTTTATTTTTCAGTTATTTTGCTTAATTTCATGAGAAACATGTTCATAAGTTGTCATATAGTCATATAGTTGGTTCATCTGTAGGTCACATGGGAGGAGTTAAGGGTAGGCTTCAATGTCCAAATGTCTTGTCCTTACAAGTATGGTAACACTGCATATACAGTACGCAGGTGCACATACACATGCTGTACAAAATGTGCGCGCATGTAAAGGCAAAAAAAAGTGAGCCATGGGGAGAAACAGGAAAAAAAGAGACAGGAGCAGAGGAAAAAAGATGATGATCATTAGCTTTTGATGGATCTAATGACTGGCTGGATTTATGTAAAGCAGAGCTGGATAATGGGAAAGAGGCGAGAGGAAGGAGAAAATCATTTAGAAGAAAAGAGGAGGAGGGAGAGTATATCAATGGTGCGCTGAGGGGCTAACGACAACAAGCTGAGAGGCATCATGACCAAAGATATAGATCAATAACTCCTCCATTATGTTATGAAGAACAGGGAGATGAGAAGAGGAGGGGTGGTAATGGAGGAATAATTTGCTTGATAAGTACACAGGGGAGAAGAGCGTGTATGTGTAGGGGGGTACTGACAGGGTCACATAAACAAGTGGCAGCATCTCTCCCCAGAGGACCAGCAGTGATGATGAGGAGAGGAGGCGCTGCTGGAGTCTGGAGGGGTGAACGGCGGGACGCGCTCCAGCAGCATCCCTCTCTTGGCAGGTAAAAATAAAAGTCAACAGGAAAGGGCTGGCGCACGGGTGCTGCCGTGATAGCTGCCATCCGTTACGGGTAAATTGAACTGTCAACCCCTCGGTGTCATTTCCATGGCTGGATGAGAGGTAGAGGCAGAGGCAGAGAGAATTATGGGGGTATTCACTAGGTGATCACAGTGTGCAGCGGGAATGTTCCGGCAAATTAACTCTCAGCGGAGAGGGGGAACGATGTTAGGGCTGTCAGGGAGATAGAAGGATGGGAGGATAAACAGGCAGAGGGAGGAGAGAAAATGTATGCCAGAATGTTTTGAAAAGCTATCTGCCCTGTTTTTCTTTTGCTCAGTTACGGTGTTAAAACACATTCTGTCGGTGGATGCATTTGGTTCATGTTAGCACCTTGCGTGCAGCTAAAACATGGCTGTTGTTTACATTCTGTCGGTAGGATTGCCAAATCCAGGCTTGCTGCGTTTACAAAAAGCGGGTGTAGCTCCAAAGCTGATTGCCTTTGATTTGAGTTATACACTATGTGCAAACATTAAAACATTGAATCAGATTCACTTAGAGCTGCCCATTGTGCTTGTTTTTGACACGCACGTGTACACATCTATTATGGATTAGCCTACATGTGCACAGACACACAAACATCCTCTTACAGGGTTTCTACATGTATCAGCAAGGTAAATGGATGACTTTTTAAGACTTTTTAATGTCACTGTTTAATCAAATCTAAGGTCAATTTTGCAATAAAAATCATGGATGGCTCAATACCACTTCTTCTAGTCCGATACTGATACGGATACTTCAACATCTACAGATACTGGTACCAATCTGAAACTGTTTTTTGACCTTTCTTAAACAATTAAGCTGTTAATAATACATTTGTATGGATGAACTTTGCTGAACCTATCCATCTTAAAAACATCATGATGAAACAGTGAAACAAATATTCTACTCCCATGAAGGAAGAAAATTATTTTCTTTTTCACACACAAACTCAAGTAGCATTTTTCCCTGGTCAACACCATTAAAACATCTCAAAATTAAATTTAGATAAATTGCATAAATTCAAAATTGCACTCAGGTGTTTTATTTATTTCTTCCTTGACCTTAAAATAAAACACTGCTCCCATGATGACAGTGCTGCTGTTTACATTTACATGACAATCAAGGCAAATGGATTGTATCAGTTTATTCTTTTTTGTTTTTTTCTGATATTTAATTGAGTGATTTTGGCCAGTATTGGACAGATACTAATACTGAACATCAGTCCAGCCCACCCTTAATAAAAATAAACATAAAATGTGAAAATATAGGCATACTCTTCTGAGTAAATAAATGTATTTCCAAAGTTTTAAGGAAATCAAAATGATAATAACAGGTTGAGTTTAAGGACTTTTATCCAAATATGTTTGTGTGAAAAAAATATATCTGGCCTGAACATTATTAATTACTACAACTGAATTACAGTCAGAGTCTGACATGAGACTATATCAAGGTAGAATCCAAAATTCTATGCTTAAAGTCATTAAGAACGCTTAATTATTACCGTTGTTCTGTATTTTGTAAACATGGCCTTTAAATAAATGAATCTAGTCAACTTCCTGGTTTGGAGTTCTCTAATGATTGCCTGACTTTGTATAGCTCATCTTTTGCCCAAATATTGGTGGAGTTGGACAATTATTTAGTGGCCAATGTCTCCTAGACATTATTTAGCCAATACTGTTTCTGATATTTAGATTCTGAACAGAGAGTCACCAGTTTAATTTGACGGGTGCAATGACATGAATGAGACTTGCTCTGAAATACTGGAGATTAAATGGATACACTGGAGAAAGGGTTAAAAGTGTGGAGAAAGTAAACCCACAGAATCTGGAAATAAGAAAGTTAAGAGAATCAAAGAGGCTTTCAAATTTAATTCTTGTTCATTTCGCCAAATATTAAATGAACAGGCAATTTGCCCTTGGAGTGAATCTTAGACCATGCTTAAAGTATTTCACAGCTGCAACAAGCAATCTATGAATTGATTATTAATCAAATTAACTGACTATTTTGATAAGCAATTAATCATTTTAATCTTTTAAATAAAAACATCCAAATTCTCCGATATGAGCTTTTATTTAATCCTCTATTACAATAAATGGAATATCTTTGAGGACCTCACCTTGGGCTTTGGTGATAAACATTTTTCTCCACTGATATTTTATGGACAAAAATAACTAATCAATTCATCAATATAATAATCAACAGATTAACAGATAATGAAAATATTAAATTGCTAGTTGCAGCCCTGAAGTATTCTATAAATATTATTTCAAGGAATCCTGTCTTAAATTTTGTGAATTTAAGACAGGACCCACAGTCCCCCTGTCTTATAGGTGTAAAGTAAGACACTCAAAAGTTAAAGGCAGAAAGCAGACTATACAAAATCTGGACCTACTTCTGCCTTATTGTTTTTCACTGTTAATCTGCATGCGTGTGCATATGCACCAGTGTTACTTTGTGCACTCAGTAGAACACAGCTCTTCTGACTCACCCCCACCCCCCATCTCTTATCCTCTTACTTAAATATTTATAAAGATCCCTATTATTGTATTAACTATTTATTGATTTATAATTTAAAAGATTTATACTAGGCCCCTAGAACTGCAGGGGGAGAGTGTCTTTCTCTTATAAGAGGTAGACTTCCATTGCCATTGTTTGTCTTTTAATGTTAAACCTGTGCCTGTTTGCCTCTTGGCATTCAGAAGCAGAGGAAAAATAAGCTCATAGAGAGAAAGACACACCGAGAGAAAGACAGAGACAGAGCAAATGAATAGGAAGGACAATCTGGCTCAATAATGGTCGTGGATAGATGTCAGTGAGCTATGCTCTGTCTCCCTCTGGAGCGGGTCACGCGCTGCCAGTCCAGACAGAGCCTCAACAATGAAAACGTATTGCCTTGCTCCATCTCTTATTGATTTACATCTTAACACTCTTTGGATGTAAAGCGCTCTTCTATAGGGCTTCAGCTTTCACTTCTGCTGTCAAATGACCAAAACATAAACCGATTTCATTGAAAGATCAGAGAAAAAGCATGATGACTGTAAATGCTTATTAAATGTCAGCTGTCACACTGAATCAAAATCTCTACGCTAGTTGAACTCATAACTGTGGCTGTATGGAAACCAGGTTATCACTGACATTAGATCGTCACTTGACATGAAGATACCGTGACTTTATAAATGAAAAGGAGTTTTAGCCCCATGTTTTTCCACACAAGTAAATTCGTGACTATGTTTATGTATACAGTACTGAAGTAAAGGCTTAATAAAAAACAGTACCTGACTCATACTAGAGGATGTTCAAATCTGAACTGAACTGATTCCATAGACATAACAACAGTTTTAACTTATTTAACCAACCATTTAGGCCAGACTCAAGCTTGTTTTCTTTTCTTTTTTATAGACCAGGCTTTGGTCAGATTCTGGCTCATGTAACTTCTTTCCTTTCATTGTACCAATACAAGAACAAAGCACCCAGAGGCCACTGCATGAAGCATTGTTATAGATTATATTTTAATATTATACATAAATTTTTTTCACATGCATTACATGTCAGTCACATGTAAAGCACATGACCACACACAGCATCAGGGAGACACTGGAGCAGAGACTTCCTAAAAGTTCCTTACACTAGTAAAGCTGCATTTTGCAAGAGTCTTGATTTGATTTCAACTACAAACAATGACCCAACTGATCATGTGCAGTGAAAAGAAACATAGACCCATGAATCCTCATTTATTTATTTGATGCTGTATCACATTGTTTCACTGGTCTCAGATAGAACGTCCATCAGTGAGAGACTGCATCAGAGAGAGCTTAAAGTCATTAAGTAAGTATTGGTGTTGGTTTCAGGCTGGGTTCAGGTGTAGGCTGAAAAATTGCAAACATTGTCTAACTGGGGCCAGGTTAGGGCTTGACCACCATAGTCCAGGGCTGGGCTAGGGCTGGAGTTTTTGGCCCATGCAGGGCTCTAGAGCACACACTTGGGATTTATACTAAAAAAAATTTCAGAGTGACATTTCCAGAGACTTAGGACCTCAGACACTTGCGTGATCAAATGTGAATTCATGACAAAAAAAACAAACATGGAGGCAGATTGTCAGCTGGGAGTGTGCTATGTTTTGCACATAAGTATGTAACATCTGCTTGGTGACACTCCCCAGTCAGCTTGCTGTCATTGGCAGTTGCAGGTTTCTGCTCAATATTCCATCGCTGTTCCTTTCTCACAACAAGATCTCAAGTCCTAAGTATTAAACATGTTTGAAATTTAGGATTTGAAATCAGGAAGTCTCTGATTCATGCATTAACATTAAAATTATGTCTGCAAACCCCTCATACTTCAGGATCATTTGGGCAGATAATCTGATCAGGCCAGCCTCAAATCGGAAACACTCCTGCAATTGTCAGGAGGGGCCAATCGGATCCAAAACCTGCCCAATTATCCTCTAGTGTGGGGCCAGCATTACTTGGCCAGCCTAGAGTCTATTTGGTGGCGGCACAGGAGGAACAAACAGCATTGTAGTTAACACGAATGCAGCAAGTGAGTAATTTGTCCTCTCGATAGGGAGGAGAGGGGGAACCTCCTAAAGCAGACAAGGGGCAGATTCATCATAATTCAAGGGCTCAATCAAAAGACAAGGGATAGAGGGAGGGAATAAAAGAAGACGTCTGTGGTGGTCAGCAGGAGGAAGGATGCTTGGGTCTAGGAGTGGTGGGCTAGGGTAGGAGGGACGGAGCAGAAAGAAAGAAAGGTGTTGGGAGTGAAAAGCAGAGCGTGCTTTTATGCAGTGCCCGGTGAGTGACAAGGAAACCATTAACGGAGTAGTGCTGGCCAAAGGGATTAAGTCCACACATGCATGGCTATTATTCAAGCTAATTAAAGGCTCTTTTTTCTCTGAGGCCAGGTTTACCTCTACAACAAAGCCAGCAGAGAAAGAAGCAGGAAACAGCTCAGGCGATTTTGCTTAGCTGGCAAATCTTTAGCATACGTTGATCCAGAGGAGGACAACAATTTTAACAATTTGGATAACCTTGTCTATACTATGGTAGAAATCTAATAAATGACAGGGCAGCTTTTCATGATCTTTCCTTCAATCCATTATCATGCAATATTTTCAGTAATTAACGGTTACACCTCCCATGCTCTCCCGGGGGCTTTAAACTAAATAGAAAAATAAGAAATTTTGTACAACATGGCACAGTGAACTGATGACTTATGATTTGCTGAATGTGAACATATTAAACTACATGTATCAGAAGAAAGAGCACATTGGTTGATAAAAGTATACTTAATATACGTTTACGTTATTTTCGCCGTCATCCTGACTTTAAGTTTTATTTTGTGTGGTGTGCTATAACAAAATGTTTTAAATAAACAAATGATAAATAAGAATTTTGTACTTATCATCCCTTTCATTGTTTCCTTACCAAGTTCATACAGTTAAGTGAAACCAGGATTCTCACTAACAACACCATTAGGCTATGCTATTTTATGGATCTTAAAGAAAAGTGAGACTATACTATACAAAACACTGCACAATGCATAAATCATATAAGAAAACTTGTACTATACTATACTGTACTACACTATACTAGGTACAGACTGGGCTTTGAAACTTGAGATTTATAACAGAAAGAATGTGAAACAAACTGATGACTTGGAGTTCAACCGAGTTGCATTATGGGAAATGTAAGGTCCAGGGTTTGTGGAGCTTGGCACATACTAGGACTTAGAGTTGGGATACCTCTGCCTCTACTACTTCAACTAAACAATCTTTAAATAAGATGTATGCATATTTTTTATTTAGGTTTTGTATATTATTTTAGTTCTTGATCATTTTTATTGTTACTTTCAGTATCATCAACATATTGATTTCAAAGGTGGTCTTTAATTCAGAAAACACAAGCCCTGATTCAACAAGTCAGTCACTCCAGCACATCTACAGACTCAGCCTGTCAAGCTGGTCAAAAAGTAAAGGAGACTGCAAACTATAACACAAGCCAGCTCCTCACCAACAGTGGCGGTGCAACAGTGGGATCAGTAGAGGTTCTGTCCCTGGTGGCTGTAAATGGCTGCCAAGTATCTTTGCTGGGGGGATTTCACCCTAACAGCTCCTTGGAGACCGCCAAGGGCCTGCTGGCCTCTCAACAAACAGGAGCTTTACCGATGCAGACAGCACAGGGGATAGAGGAGGGGAGTGAGTGGGGGGACATCACTTTACTGGTTTTACACCCACGCACACGCCACAGCGGATCAGTCAGCCGGGATTGCACCTGACACTTGACATGCAGCCAACAAAGCAGACAAGCATAGAGGGATGAGAGAGAGCGTGAGGAGAAGGAGAATGGGAGTGGATGTTCGAGCTCAGTGAATGACAGACAACAAGCTGATGGGAAGAGGCGGGTGTAATGGGGTGTGAAGTGGAAGACCTCGGGAGACAGCGAGAGAGACCATCTGCCACACTCTCTCTCTCTGAATCTTTTACTGTCTCATTCAGTCTGTCATTCAGGCACACATACTTGCATAATCACACCACTGAGCTCAAGAGAGTTAAATTAACTAGACAATTCCTGTTCATCTCCTTAACTAGCTGACACTTGTTGGCAATAGGCTGCCAGTCACTAAATTGCAGCACCTGAACTGTAGTTAAGCGCTTATTGTAAAATGGGTGATAGAAGAAAATCCTGCATCAATTTGATTCTGGTATAAGGAAATTATGAGATGAGAAATTGTTATTCCCCTCCATTCATCATGCAAGAATGATCAATTTGCCTGGGATATCTGTAAATGACTTCCAGTATTACATTATGTGAAAAGCTGGTCAGTCTTTCCTCATCCATGCTTGGCATATATGACTTTATTAAGTATGGCATGAACTAATTTCCCAAGAATATTAATTGGCTTCAAAAAATATCTTGCCACACTGCATCATGTGGATTGTTTATTGAAGATGACCTAAGGGAAGACAGATTGGTTTTGTTGTGCTCTTCAGACAGTACAGACGTAGCAATATGTTTAAAGAGGTTTTACTGGGTGTTTTGGGAAGTGATGGAGGGTGAGTTTCAAAGGAGTCAATCTGAGCTCCAACGAGCTTAACAGTCAGTCATCTGATTGTCAGAGCTCAATAAGTTAATTTGTCTTTTTTTCTTGACAGTGTAAAAACTGTAAAGATCAAACTAACTCAGGTAAACAAATGTGTAACAATGGGTAAGTAACTGATTTTATATGGACACAAAAACACAGACTCACACACATAACTGCAACTTCATCAGTCCAATCTGAAATTTATGTAACATCCCTTCTTTAAAAGTATGAAATTTGTTTCATCAATATAAATAAACATTTGTTTCTAAAAAAAAAAATAGAGACTTACTTATTGGTTAACTGGAACTACCCGATGTATTGCTGGCTATCACTTTTTGTTTTTAAATAATTTAATTACATTTAAATTAATTTAATTAAATAAATTCATGATATACTGAAATAATATCCTCCTCAATGAACAGTCAGATTAGCAAGTGAATATCAGCTCTGGGAAAGGTCAAGTCAATTTTATATATATTCGTGGTAGTCCTATACTGTATATTCATACATGTTCCAATATTAGCTTACTGCATCGATAACAGTGATTGCCCTACAGAAATGTCAAATTAGGTTTGAGGTCATTTGGAAGCAGTGTCACCATGGTAAACAATGGCATACAGAGAGCACTGACAAGAAGATTTGTATTGTAAAATGTCCTGCTGCTCTAGATGTGCCTTGGTCATAATTTAAAAAAAAAAATTAAATAAAAAATAATGGGATCCATATCAAGATTGTCTGTTTTTATGTTTTAAATAAATCGCTATTGGCTGATAGATTGTTACTAGACTTTAAAATCCCAAATATCCACAGTGGCATCATGCGGTCTGTACTGCAGAAGACACACTCTCCTTAAACTCTCAGTTTAGATAAGGAAAAACTTAAAATAAATAAATAAATAAAACTTTAATGAAAAAAAAGAATACACCTCAGGAAGGTTCCCTCTTCCAGGACAACACTAACAAAATTACAATATAGAAAATCACAAAGACAATAAGATTCCAAGCATATATTAGAAAATCTGAGAAAACATCACGTAACTTCCAGGTGCAACAAAACAAATCAGCCCCGAGCCACATGACCTCCCACCCACCATGAGTCTTTGTCAAGTGACAAAAGACACACTCACAGGTCCACACATACAGCACTTTACGTGTGAGGGCTTCACATGGGTGATTTTATGGTATGAGAGCTAATCCAGACATTAACCCTCTTACTTAAATTCTATCTGACCTAAACGGTGGCAATACCATTACATGTCTGTGTATTGGAAGATTTTCCCTCTCAAGAAAATAGTGCATGTGCATGAGCAAACCGATTGATAACTATCAGGTATTTTGAGCTGCAGTCGCAGTTGTTGACCAAGACCAGGAGCTACAGGCAGGCAGGCAGGCAGAAGCATGAGGGCCTACTGCCACACAGAAACTGTCTGAAGTCATTCATTCAAAATTCTTTCACACATACACACACAAACACTAAACATAAGAGTAAGTAGGACCAGGCCCAGGCACACACACTTTATGACTCCAGTATTATTCATCCATCTGCCACCATTTTAAAACTCAAATCAGAAACAAACGCTGCAACATGAAGGGCATACCATACAGATACTCTATGTCTTCTCATGAGGAAGCACAGTTTAACTTCATTTTGTTCACAGTTAACATTGTAGTGTTTGTGTACTAATATCAGATTGTTAATGTATGTATCAATATATCTATATATTGAATAGATATTCAATATATCTATTTATTGAACATATATATATACAGTACATGAATATATATCAATATTACATACATACAGTGCTGCTAAAAATTTTGATTTGATTATATACCATGAAAACTAGTTTTCATGAAAACCGAATACTGTACAACTGTATTACTATGCATAGTTATGTGCTTGTAATTAAGGCTGCAACTAATGATTATTTTCATTATCGATTAATCTGTCAACCATTTTCTCAGTTAGTCTATCACTGTTGTGATGTCCTTGATGTCTTGTTTTGTTCACAACTCCAAAATATTCCATTAACTGTGACAGAGGTCTAAAGAAGTCCAAAAATATTCATATTTGAGAAGCTGAAATCAGAGAATTTGGACATTTTTTCTTTACAAACAATTCAGAACGATTAATGGATTATGAAATGGATGGTGTTTAATTTAATAGTTAACAACTTATCAATTAATCAACTAATCATTGTAGCACTCTGCTTATGATGCAACGGTAAAGCCCCACATAGTGCTCAAAATAACTACCTTAAAATAATTTGTTGAATATTATTGCCTGACCTAATATTACAATATGTAGTTGACTGAAGCTTTGTCATCAAGTCTGTCCTAATGATGATAAATAAATAACTGGTGGAGAAAAAAAAAACACAGTTGTCCTGGTGTTACTATTTCTTGTGTTGGTGTAAGAATAGTTGTTTATTGCTGAGCCAGACACCCATGAGAAGACATGGAATACTTCCCTCATCTGCCCTGTTTAACCATCCATCAGTCCATGGCTTCTTCTCAACAGTCTGTTTTTGTTGCCTAATTACGTCTCTCTACCTTCTGTTTGGTCTCTTCATCTGTCTATCTGCTGACTCTCTCTCTCTCTCTCTCTCTCTCTCTCTCTCTAGCCGTGATAAAAAACAGTAACACGGGACGGGGGACCAAACTGCTTCTTAATTTTCCCTGACAGCCTCCTTTAAACACACGGGCCCAAATCCACACTCTAATTGAAAGCACATTCCTATTCCAAACAAATTAAGCACAATTAAGGCCCCTGAGTTATGAGTATCTATCACTGTGCGATGTTTTTGTAAAAATCACTGCGCTCTAGATCAAAGTCTCTCGACCCCTCAGCTTAATTGCCTCATTAAGAGCTCCCTTCTTTGTGCTACGGGCTTCATAAATACAGGGTCTGCTCGTTTCATTTGGGAATTACACTAAAAGACGCCCCTTAAACTAATCGCTTCCACGTTTTCAATAAAAGTTCATCTGTTTTTAGGTAGGGAACAGAATGAGATTTTCCTCCATTTATAGAGCATAATTTGCAAGGCCCTTTTAGCTCAGAGTGTGATATATCATTTCATTGTGTCTGTGACAAGGCACAAACCTGTAACCATGTTTAGCTACTTTATAACACGTGTTAAAAAGGCTTCCATAACATTTCAAAAGTACGGGGAAAAAATGCAAGAGCTCATAACCCTGGATACATTAGCTTTAGGGTCTTAGGTGTGGCATTTGACACATCATAGCAGGTGACAGGAAGAAGGTGTCACCACCAGGAACCAGCAAATCACATGACAGGAAGATGATTGTGTGCAGCTGAAACGCTTCCCTCCTCCCATAACCTCCCTCCTCCTTCTCCTCATCATCGCAAAATGCCATCCGAGCATGGCTGGCTTTTAATTTAATCTTATAAATGAGGTGCGCACTCCTAGACAACATGCTGTTCCAATTTGAAATGGCTGCTTTATTGGGGGACAGCGACACAGGGGAAGAGTGGGGGAGATAGAGTGGGAGAGGAGGAGGGGGGCTGTGAAGAAAAAAAGAAAGCCAAGGGGAAAGACGGTGGTATGGAACATTTGTTAGTAATCCAATTCCACATACCATATGGCTTCATTACCATTATGCGGGAGAGAAGACTTCAGTCAGTCTGAAAATAAAGACCTACTTAGCCCCATCCAAACTGACCCCAAATGAGACATGTTTGTCTCCGTGTGACAGTGTTAGTGTTATTGCCCTGCTCTTGCATTCTTTGTGGTCGCTTTAGATTGAGGCTGCAGCTGTGCATGGTTTCAATGTGTGCGTATGTGTGCGCGCACGTGGCCGCCTGTGTCTGGGTGTGTGTAAGATAGGGATCGGGCGGTTTCCCAGTGACTGATTATTACGGAAGACAGTCCTTAGTCATTACTACGGAGAGAGAGGGAGAGGGAGAAGAGAAGGCCCATAAGCCAGCTCCATTCAGATGTGAAGATGACTGATAATGCAGGAGCAGCAGGACCCCTCGCTGGGTTCATTGGCCCCTAAGTGCTCCTTTGCTGAATGTGTCCCTTATCTTGCCCTGACAGCAGTAATAGAATATGCATAGCTCTATTAGCATACAAGGTAATGGCACCCTTGAGGGAGGGCACTGACATAAAACTTTAAGTAGAAATCAAAACATTGGTGAAGGCAGAAGCAGAATAAAAGGGGTTATTGTCACCCAGTGCAAACACGGCCCGAGGCCTTGACTGTGGCTGCGCGCAAGGTATGCTTCCTTTACGCTTCTGTGCACATCTGTCTGTACACACACATGCTCACTCACTCACACACGGATACACAGAAAATTTAATAAGCTTGGTATACCCGTACATACAAATATGTGCCATTTTATCATACACAAAGAACACATTACATATTTTACACGTAGGCATGCGCGAGCACACTCGACTGAATCATCCTCCTCAGGGCATCTGAGTAAATGAAATGAAATGGGGTGCAAAAAATGGCACTGTACCATCTCACCTCAAAGTCTTCAAATAAAGCAGAATAATGGTGAATTTATGGCAAGGGAAAAACATTTGCCATTTTCATGAACATTCACACGGTATAAGAGAGCTGAGAAACCTCAAAATCTCTGCTGAAGTGCCAGAATGAGCTGTAATGAAAAGGGATTGAGAAGAAATAAAGAAGTCTGTGGAGGAATTTGGCTGACATGAGAGGCTGACAAGAAGAAAGCTGGGGAGGTGATGGGCAGGGCTAAGACAATAACCGCATTACCCCGGTCAGATGATGGCTACCACAAGGTTAAGCTCATCATCAGAAATATTATTTTAAAGCATCTATCTCATGTTGAGATCAGAATATAGATCTATTACTAAATCTACTGATCTGAGCTGTCACACACAATCAGGAACACAGGCTCTGAATGGTCAACAAGCAAGCAACACAGCCTCTGATTGGTTGACAGAATCAACCCAAGGTATCAAGGTATATAAGGGGATTGCCAGTGGGTGGCTAACAACAGTAACTGTTCTCAAGATGGACAAATTGCTAAATAATTACTGAAGGCATTGGGTGTTTAATTTATCAATATGGATTCATTTTACCATTACTCCAAAAAAGACGCTGCTGTTCAAGGCTGTATTACAAAGCTTCTGAAATGGATACAATAGCACCAGATCTGAAGTTGTGAAGGTACAATGCTAGCATTAGTGTTAGTATTTGTTTAACATTAGCCTTTTTCAGTTTACTTCAGGGCTAACACCATCTCCTTTCCAGCAGTTGGGAAATAACAGACAAGACTTTCCTTGGTCTTGTTTATTAACTAACACACTATAACCTGAACTGTACATTTACTGCCAGATTGACAACTTGCTGCTAAGTTTAAATTTCTGCTCCGCTATGAGCAGTACCTGCCCATCACTCTCTTTCAAATGTATGCCACACAGACTTGCACACTGCCCTATTCCTTAAAGGAGCTATGTTACGCTTATGACAGAATGCTTCAATAAAGTCCAAGAAAGCATAATTATTAAGGCAGTCATGGTAAACCACCATCCCATGGGAATATGTTGCTTTGTCAATGCAGAAAGGAAAAATCCATACGACACAGCACTAGTGATGGGTAAGGTAAGGTGATGAGAGGGATTGCACACACATTATCTAACTGTACTTAGTTTCCACTAAAACCCAGGCCACAGCTATGAAATTTTAAATCAAAGCAGGTCAGACAAACAACACAAGGCCGTCTGCAGAACGAACACTCAGCATAAGAAAGCAATTTACTGCTCCTCACACGTCACCCAAAAGAATGATACAGAGAGAGGCCGGGTCCAGCGAGAAGTCTAATTTAGCCTGGTGGGACAGACTCAGAGAGTGTTAGCTTTTCCACATATTAACTTTTATTAAAGATATTAACCTTGAGGAAGAGGCCAAGGAAGCTGTGTCAGTGGAGGTTAAGAATTAACGCCACCAAGGCAAGCAGTTAAAGAAGTATAATAGTGCTCACGTACAGCACAACCTCTTCCTTTTCTCCATTTCTTTGTTCAGCTTTGGGAAGTGTGCACAACAAAATCAACACTAATAAGGCAATAATATCAGTAATTGCATCCTCAATTGTAATTATGGTGATTATGTAGTCCTCTTTGATATGCAGTTCTGCCCCACTGTCGATACGAGCCATATGTGAACATGGGACAATTATGCTAATCATTCCACATCCGAGCATAAAGTGAAATAAAGTTCACCACCTTGAGTAGGAAAGCCCAGTGAAGAATGCCCCCCTATGTTGAAACTTGGACCATTAAGAAATAAAAATGAGGGTACGGTCAGTCATCAGTGTAGGTCTTTGAAGGAGTAAATTCAAGAGTGAATGACCAGTTATTGACTGTTTTATGTTAATTACCATAAAGACGTAAGCTAGATAGAGCAATGCTGACGCATTCCAAAATGCTTATTATAAGACTGGCACATAATTAGACTTGGCCCAACTTTTATGGGCTATTTTGGCCCCTGCTAATGGCTTTGTGCTCGGACTCAAACAGACCAATAAAGCATAGTCTAGCGTTGTAGACTGGGCATTATAAAAAAGAGGCAGACACTATTAAGAGCCATCAAATCCATCTCAAACTGGGCAGCTCAATTTCTTTGCTGAGAGACCGGTAAAACAAAAAGACAGCCTTTTCTAATCTGTGGTTTATTTAATATGTTTATTGCATGGGTGGCCGGTTTAATGAGCAGTCTCTGGGCTGCTTCATCTCTTCAGGAATATAATAGAGATCCGCTAGGCAAATACAGCACAACAACTGCGTAATGTCAAAAATATTTTGTCTCCATGGTAACCCCACAGCATTCATATATGCAGTGGATGTTCATTGAAAGTGGCTTTTTCATTGTTAAGGGTTTCAACGTTGAGCTCAGGCTGTGGGGTCCCACTGGTAGGTTGCTCCCGCTGGTTGGTCGGTTTAGTTAAAGATGGATGGGAGTAAAGCGAATACTGTTCTGACTTTCCCTCTGGTCTATACAGATGGTTTGGCAGAGTGACAAGACAAACTGGGCCTGGCATCAAACCCCAACCTCTATTTCATGGTGGCTTAGCACTTTCTCTCTCACTAGATTACACTTGCTGTGTTACGAGGGTCCAGCCCCTCAGACTGATTTACCAATCCAATGACCAATCCATTTGGCCAGATATTAGGGGAGCAAATAAGAAGTGATCATAGATGCCACAGTCCAAGTCAATCCACAACTTTCTTTATTCGATGCAACTGCAATTCATTTTGAAGGTGTGGCGTTAATGTCAAGAATGATCTGTTGATTAGAACCATAACTGCGACATGAGTGTGAGCTTGACTCAGAGAGCGTAGGGCTGTGTAATGTGATATTCATTGTGCGAATGACTGTTTGGGTATGAGCTTCTCTCTACATGGCTGTTCCTCCAGGCCCAGACTGAAAGCCACTAACACATAAAGTGCACAGTACACACACTAGACATGCAAAAAACACATCTTTTCAAGAAACGGGACCAGAGCCTAGGATTTCCTGGATTTCTCTGCGGGCCTCTCTCTCCACCACAGATACACATATACACATGCATGAGCGGCCACACAAACCACATGCGCACACACACGTGCGCATGGGCAGATTCAGTCAGCAGAGGGACAGGCCGAGGTATGAGGTGACTCGTAATGGTCTATTCACTGTAGCAGGAGAAACATGATAGTGCCTCAGTTCAGCTTCATAATGACCACAAACCAACAGTGGAGGTTGTGAGGGTTTAAAATTCAGTCTAATAAGCATCACAAGAATTTAAGATCTATACCTGAGGGTGTATGAGTGACAACCTCTCAATGTATATCTACTGAGATACCAAGAAACCTATACATTTTTTTCTGCCATTAGGCAACAGGAGGACAAAGGACAATTTCCTAATTAGATCTAACATAACTCCTTTATATTGATAACTGAGCATGAGAAATACTGGAAGACTTAGGCCTAGTTGCTGTTTTGTGTTTTTTAGACAGATTAGTTCTTCCCACATCAAATGCCCCATTTCTAGAGACAGCAGACAAATTTAGAACCCTTAAAGTGTTACTGATACCAATAGAGCATTTAAATTAATACCAGAGATTAAATGGTATGAAAATTTCATATCACAATTATAGTGTCCAAAATTATCACACCATTATCATTATTATCACAATATTGTTAAAACCTACTGAATATATTCCTGTTAAATGGAGAGTATTAAACATGAGTTTTTCAAAGCGCTGTAATCAAACAAAGCTATCATAATAACTACCAAATCAAATAATACCACTCATAAGGAATTTTGTAGTGGCATATTGTGATACCGATTATCATCTCGTTCGTATTTGATAGTTTGTTCTACTTTATTTGACACCTAACGTAAATGGAAGCATTCCTGAAATAATACACAACAATTTTCTCTGTGGAACTGGATAGGTTGTTGCTGCTGCAATAGTGGACCAATCACACATCACATTAAATCAAAGAATCCTTGAGGTGATTCGCTATCAGCTAAAACTATACAAATAGTAATTTTTTTTCTAAGTCTGGGTATAAAAAGTATTGAATGCAAGTATTGTTTCACTGGAAAAGTTTTGATACTATTTGGGTTATTTTGGTCAATATTTTAAAGACATTGAGTACAGATACTCTAGTTGCACAGAAAAAAAGATTTCCTTAGTAGTAAAGATGAGGAGGAGACTTGCCAGTCTTGACAGGTTGTGCAACAGTATTACATCAGCATGGCAAATATGATGCCTATACTTCATAGAATGATACAACAAGCAAGGTACCAACCTTCAATGCCCCTTTACTTTGTCTGCCCCACACTCTCTCCACCTCTTTGTTGATTTATTCATCAGAACCACCAGGTGTCCGAAGGGGATTCTACCCAAGCACAGCTATGGCTCACTTAACCATGAGATTGAGTGGAGTATGCATACACACAGAAGGTACTATTTTGATTACTTATTACTTAACCTGTAATGTATTCTGCCCCTTTTGTCTACATGTCCTGCTTCCCCCAGTTCCTCTCCTCCACCCCCCACCCCCTAAATAAATGGAAAAATATTCACTGCCCTGGGCTACTGCTGAACTTCTCACTCTCTGCATCCAATTTGAAGCGGAGCTGCTGTGATGTCACCGGAGCGTCCAAACAGAGAGAAAGAGGAAAGGGGAGGAGGCCGGGAGGGAGGGAAAAAGAGAGAAGAGCTGGCAACCTTCAGACCTCCAAGGTCACACTTCTTAACCCCACTGCTAAAAATCCAATAACACTTTATGAATGTTTTAGTTAGAAGTCGTTAATGCAGCCGAGCATCTGTTTCAAAAAGAATACAAATGAGGTGCTGTCTTGCTCTGCACTTTCCCAGCTTCTCTCACACACACACACACACACACACACACACACACACAATGCCTCTGGGTGCAACATCCTGATGTTCAGGGAAAAAAGTGGCCCCTAGGACCTGGACTCCACGGTGCTAAGCCCAAACCATCTCTTTGGATTTGACTGGCCGCATATTTAAAATCACTAGTCAGGTTAAACATCTGGACCATCAGATTCAAAGCTATGCAGAAACAAACCAACTTTGCTGGCTCGCATTACCTCTTACTGAAGCTGCAGCCCAGGAACAAGCTCTGCTATGTTTAACAGCAAATGTTAAAATGACACAAGTTCAAACTTTGCCATTGTATACATATACATATACAGTTAGAGCCAGGTAGCAGGGAGTGAAAGAAACTTGGCCTCAATGTCAAGGTCGGCTGAAATATTCGGTGGTGAAATCATCCCAGAGGTTTTAGTGGCACAGGCTTCCAGCAGAGGTCTGAGTGCTGCAGACCTCAGAGTGGATTAAGTGGTAGACCTATATTTCCAGATAGAACAGTCTCTCAAGCATGACTCAATACCAAACTCTCCCCGACACACTCTGCAAGCTACATGCTCGATCCAATTGGTGGAAATAAATTCAATACAACACTATAAGAAAGCCTGCATTAAAGGAGGGAGTGGGTGTTTGTGTGTCTGTGTGTGCATTGTGCACATGAGCGGCACAAAAGTGAGTAAGAAGGCTTGGCGGTTTAAATAAGCCAACGGGGTTGTGTACCCTCCTATTTACCCGTGTGGGAGCTCGTGATCACAGGAGAAAAGGCCATGGGGAAGAAGGGAATAGAGGTGTCGCAGTGGCCATGATGATGATGGAGTGTCTACAAATATGACTCCAAACAGGGTCATTTTGATTTGGCGGCAATACGCAAAGGCTGGCCCGTTAACTCCTGACCTTTTGAGTGTGACCTGTGGGGGAGGGGTCTGTCCGCCAGGAGAGGACAGAAAGAAAGAGGGGCTGCGCAGTGTCAGGCCCATTATGACCCGCTAAAAACTCGGGCCGCTCTCCGACGAGGAGCCATCCATCATCCGGGCCTCTCTAATCAGCATGTTTGTCACTGTAACTAAACAGTGGGCTGAGCCACATCGCCACGCTATTGGCCCTGACAGGGAGAAATAAATCTGCTGCCGGCCAATGGGCTGCAGGCAGCCGAGCGTGACAGGAAAGGTGACAGACTCTTGAGGTCTCAACTAGTGCGAGATTAAGGGGAACTAGCCCAGACTCTGGGGCGGAGGAAACATTTGAACAGTTTTACTGGTCTTTAGGCAGCGGTCGGGGCTGGGGGCTGCAGTGGCGTGGGTGTTGAAAGTGAGAATGCCTTTGTCCTCCTCTCGCACAAGACAGGTCCATTTGTTCAGTTAGGAGGAACTCTGGTTCTCTTTATAAAAGGTAACAGATAGGTGTTCTGTTCGCTTTCTCAGTGGCATTTCAGGAGTGAAAATCCTTTCTGTTGTGGTCACACAAGATTAATCCTGGCGCACACTTCAAGAGAAAATGCTTCTCTGAAAAACAAGCTAGATTATAGATATAGATTATATAGGCTAAAGAGCATCTGATATTATGAAATTATCACAAATTCATTATCATTAGAGGTGTCAGAAAATATCAGTTCATTTGAGTATTGCAATATTATGTTTAGTGATACTGTATCGATTCTCAAAAACATGGCATCAATTTTTAATTAAAAGTTCACACAACAAGCGTCATGGCAGTGTTGTAATCTCTCTTCAGCCATTTGACCCTTCTACTCCACACAACGCAACAACAAAAACTGAGTCAGAAAGAAATAAGCTTTGCTCAGACTGCACAAACAGCAGTGCTATAATGTTGGATGTTAAGGGTATGTTAAAGTATGCATATGGTGGTATGCTCTTCAGTTGAAAAAATATATATATATTTCCTTGCTTACAGTGTCGCATTATATCACAAAATATTGAATTGCAACCCCTGTATAATGATACATATCGTACCGCCAGATTCTTGCCAATACACCCTAATAATCATCACATCTTCACCTCCAGATTATTTTAGACTACTGTGCTTCTTAGGAAACCATCTGATATTACAATGAAATAAATATCCAACAAATACTGACAATATATTTTATCAATATTAGGAAGAAAAGGATTTCTCAGATTATTCTCTTTCTTGCTAAACTGAACCAAATGACCTTCTTTTGGAGAAAAATATAATTGTGCTTTCTCTATCTTTGCAAAGGCAATCCAGTCGGTTAAGCCTGCTTACTGTTGTTTTGTTTGGTTTTGTCTGGCCAGTTGCTTACATCTCAGCGGGCGGGCTGTACACAGAAGCTGAAAGAGCTGCAGTTATTTGACCACTTGGAGCAGGGACCTTTTTTCCACTCACAGCAGCTAACAGCCCAAAAAAGGGGGAAAACAAAATTTTCCTGACGATGCAATGCCGTTTACTACCAGCAGCTTGAAGCAAAAAATTCTGGGAAATCTCAGGAAATCACAACTGGCACTGTTAGTTTGAAGGCTTGATGGCTTACATCATAACATTGTACTTCTTCCCTTCTCCTCTGGTCCTCAGAAAACTTGGCTGGTGGTTGTGCTGTACTGTACTCTATGGGTCCTGGATTCCTCCCAAACACACGTTTTACTTGCAGCCTTCTGCTTACAGGCTGAGAACACTAATGCACATCAGTCCTTTCAGTCTGTCACAGCCTCGCAGTTTGCAGGACTTCAACTCCCAAAACACCACATGGAGAAGGGTAAAAATTCAGGTTTCTGAACAATAAAGGCTTGGCAATAGGGTACTATGGCGGCACTGTTTGGGTGCCGTGTTTTCATAGTGTATTGAGTATATTCCAAGTCCAAGGTCTTAATGACGTCACAGATTATGTAAAAAAAAAAAGAGAGAGAGACAGAGAGAGAACACTGCAGAGAACAAAACATAGACAGTCTGATTTATATACAGAGGATTTATTAAAAGAAAAAAGTTATCATTGATATTATTTTTTTATTGTGTTGTTTATATTTGTTTATGTTTATTAAATGTCACTTTATTCTGGAATGACATACTGCAAAAATAAATGACCTTAAAAACCTTTAAAAATTTAAGGTCTATTAGACACAAAAGATGAGGACGGTTTATTGAAGCTGATGGCTGGTAAGAAACTGAAAGAACTAAAAGAAATTTAAAATTAGAATTCAATATCTTTTTTTTTTGTTCTCCATATAATAATTGAATTTAATCTAATTTAATTGTTTACTATATTTTGGTTTGTTTTAGTGTGATTCTGGTGTTCTGTGTTTTTTGTTTTGTTTGTCCCATGTTGAGTCATATCATGCTTTTGGTGTTCAATAAATAAATAAAAAATTTAAAGGTTTTATTAATTACAATAGACTGAAATACTTAAACCTCAAATTTTGTGAAATGACAGAGGTGATACAACATTGTAATATGAAAGCAAGAAATTCCCTATGAAAATATTTTGGCCTCTCCTGGTGAATGTAAGAAATATTTTCTAGTATTCTTTAACGCATTTGAAGAACAGGGCCCAGGGAATGATATGTTTTATAAATATTTCCTTTATAAAAGCTTTATAAGACATGACAGACTGTCCTCTTATCAGGTGTACAATAACTGACTGTCAGAATGAAAAATATCTTCTTCAATCCCTAATCTTCTTTTTGTCAGTAGATAATCATTTAATAAGAGGTGTGTTCCTTTTTTAACGGCACTGGTAGTAACCCTGGATCACATTTCACACTGCATGGGTTACAGTGGTGGCGGTGGCGGGTTACAGAGAGGAGGAGAACATGCATATACTCATTTCTGCAAAGTAAAATGACACTATATCAAATCAAGCATTTCCATATGTGGACTATTGCTGCTGTTGTGGGTCTGGCAGCGGAGGGGCAGGGAAACAGACCAAAAGATGGGCTGAGCTCTCCGGCTCAGTGAGAGACAAGGGCATTCTGTGATCTCTGGAGCCTCCTACTGAATAAAAACAGGAACTGTCTCACAGAGCTGTCCCTAAACTAGTGTGTATCAGATATAAGGCAACAATCCATCTCTGGTCCTCAAGTCTACAGACACAAGACTCATAGTATTGACTAAAATCAGCTAAATGAAAATGCTGTTATAAAACGACTTTTTGCACAAATCCTCTGCCCCGTAGAGCAGCTGTAGCCATTGTTAATCAGGCAGTTAAACTAAGCTTGTGCAGACACAAAAATGAAGGGGGATATGGGTGCATGGGTATGAGAGACAGACTCACTTTGAAAAGTTAATAACTTCTACTTTACCATTAGACGTGGGAATTCAGGCCATAAATCTCAAGGGCACTCTAGACTTGTCTGGAGGCCAGAGCAGATAATTGGCCGGTGTAGTGCAGTGTTGGCCTTTCTGCTACAGTATAAGAGGATGTGTTCTGTGTATTAGGGAGCCACATGTTGTCAACCGTTGCAGATTCGCAGCAAAGGTCAGCATGACCCTCTTTACTCTCATCATGAGTTGTCTGGATGGGGCAGGAAAAAAAAAAACACATCCAGGAGAACATCTGCGTAGCCCCAAAGTTTCCAAGATGGCAGATTTTTTTTCTTTTTCGTGGTAACAGAGACATTACTGCTTCCTCCTCCCATCTAAAAGAAATTAAATTAGCCACTTTGCCGCAGTGTGGGTCAGTGGCTCAGGCAGTGGCCTTTTACTGGAAGCTCCCCTTTGCCAAGCTTGTCTTTACAGACATAAATTAGGCCAGGAGTGCTCAGCTAAAACATGTCAGAGGCTAAACGAAGATTGAGTGATGAGGTCGAACAGGGGAGACTGAGGACCAGGAGGACTGGCGGAATGGAGAAACTCTTGTCCTTCACCCCTCCCTCGCAGATTCCCCCCCATCCCCACCCAAAATAAAGGAGGAGGGGGTCCTCCAATTCCCCAGTACATGAGTTGGCACAAGTTAGTGCTCAGGAAGTCCAGGAGACGCCTCTGCCTGCCCTGAGAGTGAAACCTAAAACCAGTGACATAGCCAATACATGTCATATTCTTTCAGTCAAGAATAGTTTATTTTTCAAGGAATTTCAACCTAAAACCTGTTCTTCATAATTATCCTGATTTGTTTGAAAAACCAAGGTGGATAGGTCTGGCCCAATTGCCAACAAGAGACCACTGTTATGTTTGGTTGTTAAAAAAATATATGCTTTTCAGCAAGACATAATTTTTCACATTTCCAAAACAATGACAAAACGTCTTGTTCTGCAGTGGAAGCACTAAATATCTCCTCAGCAGTTGTGGTTACTGAGTGAAAAAATTGAGGAAATCTGTTAAAAAAGACAGAATATTGGGGAATCAACATGCGTGTTGCAAAGGCAGCCAGAGTCACATACATTCAGTCTGAGTGCCTACGGGTGTTTGGAGCTACTCCAGGTGCTGTTCTCCATCTAAATAACCCAAGTCATTGAAAAAGGCCAGGCAGAGCCTGATCCAACTGCTCCCTGCATTTGGCGGAACCTCACTACAGGTCTCAAGGAGACGTTTTTATGTAAAGGAACAACAAGAATTACTGGACATCCTCCCAGAGCTGTGTTGAAACAGATTGTAGGAAACATATTTAAACTTGAGCAACTGAAGGGCTTAAATTGTCTATAAAATCTGTTTCTTCTCGTTTTCAATAACAAACACAAGCATCTTTTTCTGCCAATGAACTGCTAATGTTCTACAAATAATTACTATAGACTTCCCGTGGTGTAAATGGAATGTGTAAGTACAGTAATGTCAAAGTTTAATCCCCCTGACCTGCTTGCCTCAAACATTATGGATGAAGGTACAGTATTTATGCCACAGCAGAAACTCTTTTGCTTCGTCTGTTTCAGTTTTTATCAGCAATGAAGTTGCCAGACATTGGCAGGGTGTAATTACAATTAATACCTAAATGACAGCAAGACAGGAAATTATAGTACACTATTATGCCATTCATATACTAACTCAGATTTTGATACTGTTCAGTGTCACATGCCAGAGACCTACTGGTTCAGGTTCACAGTTTAAGGGTAGCGTTAAGTGTTTGTACTGTTTCATAGAGATGTTCCTGGTGACTAATTTCCCTATCAATTACAAAGAGATTTCAATTTACACCAGTAGACTATTTTAAAACTAAGAAAACAAACAACAGAAAACAGTCAAAATTGAGCAGAATTTAATTGAATTGTGTTGAATGTGTTGAATTGAAAAGTGGCACTTTGCACCATGCAATGTGCACATTATCCTACAAAACAGACAATAACTCACTAAATGTGTTATCTTTTCAGACTGAGCAGGATCACAGCGTCTGCGTCAGTTAACATTAGCTGTCGCACAGTGTGGCTGTTGTTAGCAGCGGTAGCACCAGCAGACTGTTCTCCTTGCAGGTTAACAGCCACACACCTCTGCTGAATGTGGCTACGCATCATGTGTGTTTTTCCCACTTTCTTTCTGACAGAACCTACACACAAGATGTGTCGCAGGGCCGTGTAAGGTCTTAGAGGCAACAGTTAACTGGCACTGTATGGTCAGAGCTGTTATGTTAAATCATCCATTTTTGCTCACTACATCTTAACCTTACTTACTCTCAGACGTGCTGAACTGGGCTGTATTGACAGTATATCGATATTATATTGTATCGTGATATAAAACTATCATGGTAGATTTTGGATATTGTTATATCATGATATGGCATAAGTTTTGTCTTTTCCTGGTTTTAACGGTTGCATACTGTAAAGTGATAAAAAACAAATTTAACTTAACAGACTGTTCTAGCTATTCTATTATTTCCCTTTACCCACTAAATGATTATTGATGATTATTTACCCAAAACATCTCACTGGGTTAATATTTTGTGAAAGCACAAATAGTCGTCCCTGCAATATTGTTGCAATATCGAGGTACTTAGTCAAAAATATTGTGATATTTACTTAACTGCTTCCACCCATTTGAGTGCAAAACATGTCATCAGTCACAACCTGCATAATCAATAATTATCGGTATCGACCGATAACTTCACCATGATAGGTGTCATGGTTTTTCAGCAATATCACCCAGGCCTAATTAATCAATTAGTTGTTTGGTCCATAAAATGTCAGAAAATGGTGAAATGGTGAAATGGTTGATGATGATGTCCTTAGAAACAGAAAGAAACCAGAAAATATTCACATTTAAGAAGCTAAAATCAAAGAATTTTGACTTTTTTTTCTCTTAAAATTTTTTTTACTCCAACCGATCATCAAAATAGTTGCTGATTAATTCAATATCGAGTATTTAATAAAGTGCACCTCTACATAATTTATCATCTTGGCCACTCCCACCCTTTGGAGCACACAACATGTCATCAGTCCAGCCTTATATAATAAATAATTATCGATATTGACCGATATGAATCTTCACTATCATGACAGGTTTTTCAGTTATATCACCCAGGCCTAGCATAAACTACATTTTATGAACTTCTTTTAAAAATAAAAACGCTCTTATCCTGGTTATCACAGTAACAGCCGTGAGAGCCAGGTAATTATCCGTTATCGGTATCGAGCGCAATTAAATAACATATTGCTAATTAATTTCCCAACTATTTCTGGGAAAGTGAGGGTAGCAACATTTAATTGTTTAGGCAATTAATTACACACATCCCTAGTTTATTCAATTAAACAACTGTGTTTTGCCATTTTTTACCCCTGTTCTTATCATTATCTAAACAATATATTTGGTAATGAAAACAAGTGTGAATATTAATAATATCCAACCTGTCTATCTGTGAGCATCTATTAGTTGTTGCTAAGCTGCTTTGTGCTTCAACACCATGAGTGTGTTAACAGCACAAAGATAAGAAAATATGACCTTTTTTTTTTTTTTTACAGTTTTTTTTATATGACATGCAACATATAGCTCTCTGTTCAAAGATCAGGATCCAAACTGAGAAAATCACATTCACTCGCCCTGCACCCTAGACCCCTGGCTTGATAAGGCACCACAAGCTCAATATCATTACAATGAACGTATTTAAATTAACAAGAAAATAATAATAAAATAAGTATTAAAATAATGATTTTTCTAGCCCAGAATTGTTTATGGCCAGTGAGAAAATTACGCCTGTGCCTTTAAAAGTTCTCGTTCCACTATTAACAGCAAGTTGGTGAGGCTTGGCTTAGAATGGGTGGGGGCTGAAGGGGCTCCGCTCTTCTGTTTAAAAAACCCTGAGGTATTAGGGTGGACTAATCTTTAAAAGGTTAATTTATTCATAGAGATTTTGACAGAGATGTATGGCCGAACCAACATCTCAGGCACCTCTTCCCAGAGGGAGACGACTTGTGCAAAGAACAGAGAGGGAGAAAGAGAGGAGGAGGTGGGGGAGTCAGGCAGAAAGATGGAGTGCAGAGGAGAGACAGAGTGGGAAGTCAACATGCTATAAACACAAACACATAATTACCTTACAGGGGCTGACAATGACTCTGGCCTTTAACCCAGTACACTTAGAACTCTCCAGTCTGTCTTTTTAGCTCAGGGAACTCTGCACGTTACTCTGCACATTATGTTTAAACAATAAAAACAGATCACATTTGTCTTAATGGTGTGACAATTTGTGTCATTTCATTTTCTATATTAGAAGTTAAATATTTACAGAACAACAAGACGAAAGGATCTGGGTGCATTCAAATAGGTCTATTCTTAATCACTTTGTGTGCGGAGGGGGTGGGGGTGGATGGCCAAAATTAACTGGATTTGGGTTATTTTGTTGTTAGGACAATGTGTTCAGATTCATGAATAAATTGTTCACGCTTTTTCACAGGCACTCAACAACAAGGAGAAGCATTCAAATACACATCACTCATAAAACTGACGACATAAAAGAAGACGTGGTTTACTGTGCTGGATTACAGAATCAAAACTAACTTTCAGGACCGCAGGAGGAAATGTTCTCATGTCAAGCTTCAATTTTTCCCTTATATTGCTTGCTCGAAAATCCATTAGCAGAATGTGGGTATATATGCATATTAACCAATAGACTGACAGGTGTAACCGGTAGTGGTAGGCTTTTGACGTGTAAAATTTAGAGATTGAGATTTTGTTGTATATTGCTCTGTGAAATGGTACAGAACAAATTCAAATGAATTAAAAATGTCCTTTTTATCATTCAACTGGAAAACTTGCGATTCAAATAAGACTTCTGACAGATTTGTATGATCAAATTTAAGGGAAAAACCTTTGATTCAAGTTTTAAAAATCATCCAAGTATCTGTAAAGGACAAAAAAAAAAAAACAGCCAGCTCTATATTTAATAGCAAAAAAGTCCAGCTGTTCCTAACATCTTTTAAAGCAGCGACTCCACTTAAATAGTAGTTAAATATCCAAGTCTCTTAGTGTAGCTACACTTCGTCAGGGATAGTGAGAGTTTATGACCTTTGGAAAATTATATACAAATGCCCATAGGAGTCAGCTTTTAAAGTAGGCAGGAGCAGACTGCAGGAATGAAACTGCATGCATATAAACCCTTCAGTTTGAGTTAAATGATGCTGAAAGCATAACACAGAGATTTCAGACTGTCAGTCTTTTACGGTGAGGGGTTTTCTCTAAAACATTTAGAGACTGTGAAAATAAACAGCAAATTCTAAACAATCAGGGCTTTTGCATGGCTGTGCCAACAAAAACCTAAACACAGGAGGGGCTGATGTGGCATTTCATACAAAAGGCCAGCACTCTGAGTCTGGATCAGCAAGACGGGGAAATGAAGTGATGCCTTGTAAGACTCCATTTACAACCTCCGTGGGGGTTTCAGACTCATCAGCTAAATTTAGAGTGCTCATATTATGTGATTTCGAATGCATTTCTGCTTATGCATGTCGATGTTTTTGTTAACAACAACATTGCAACATCAGCTATGTCATTTTATCAGCCAAGTCTAAGAAGATCTCAGCAGGGGAACCCAGTTAAATAAAACCTGAAAATATCAAAATCAATCTTCCTCATCAGACATATAAGGAAAAAATTCCCATCAGAAACACACCTGGGGTATTTCTACAGGCCACTCACCATTCACTGAGACATAACTTAATTTGTACAATGAGGAGCCACGCATAACAGCACATGGTCACATTTTTAGCTTTCCTGTTCTCTTAAATATTTCAAGTTTCTGACAGTTATCATGACTAATTTCTTTCACATTTTCCATTTAAGACATTTTTAATTTGACTTCCTCAGCTTGGTAATGCATTGTGAAACTCCTAAATATGGAAAATGGCCGGTGTTCTGTTTGTAAGACAGTCAGCAGGGGAACTGGGCAAGTCACAGACAGACATGGCATGTAACATTTGTACAGTTGACAACACATCAATACTGATGTGTGACAGCTACTGTATGATGTTAAGCGGGCCAGCTCCGGGTCATCAGGCAGACACATTACGGGTGCAGAACACACTGGGGTTAATCCTACTATGTGTGCAGTGGGCAGCATGCCCAATGGTTGTCACATCCACAAGTGTCATGACTGAAAATTTCCAGTTCCCAAGATGAGTTACATCTGTGCTGTTCAAGGTATTCAGTCACACTCACTACCATGTAAAACCTGGTCCAGTGTGAATGTGACATCTCTAATTATGGCCGATGACACTTGCCACCATATCCATACCTCCTATAGATATACAAGGGACATTAAAAGCTGTTAGGATTTAGTCTGCCAGTTCCTTACACTTTGCACTAGTCTCATCTAACTAATTTACAGTAAATCACACTGTATTTTATTAGTTGATTGCTATGTCTGATGAAGAGAGACTTAAGTACCTATTTACAGATAAAGTGTTTCTCTTAGCTCACTTTGTGCTAAATGCTTACCAACAGCATTCAAGGGCACTTTTCATTTGATGGGTTTTAAAAGGCACAGTGATGTGCCTTAGATATGTCTCAGCTGTCTTGTAGGAAGTGTACTTTTGTTCTCTTTTGTTCTGTCTGTATTTTGATGTTTGCTCCTGATTTGTCTCTGTTTTGTTTGTGGTGTCTTATAAGCCCATGAGGGCTGGGCACCTTTTTGGTGCATGACACTTTGAAAATAAATTATCTTATCTTATCTTATCTTATCTCAAACTGTCCATTAATTCCTGATAACAGACACATACTAAGTAGTTCCAGTGAAGGCTACAGCCTGTATCTGAAATGAGTGACCATTCATGTAGCAACAGGTACGAAGTCAAAACCTCCATTTACAATTTATTGCAACACGTTAACATCTAATCACAAAAAACAAATAACTTCAACACTTCTTTTAACCTATTTGGAGAATGTAACAACTCTGATATTTCTCCCTTTTCTATTCCTCTTTCCTCAGGTGCACTACAGTAATCAGAGTTTACACAGGAAGAATCAAATAGAAGATGAAAAAGATGACATAAACCCAACTAGGGATGATAATGATTAATTGATGATCAATTAATTGGTCCTTAAGAATTCAATCAATCATGTAAAATTTAATCGATATACTATCACATAAAGATCTGAAATACAGTAGATATTTGAGTGACAGTGTGCTCTTCATGTTACCTAATATTCACTTAGACTTATTTTATATGTGGGCCTTTATGTTTCACAGGCTATGTAATGCTGTCAGAAAATATGTAATACATTGCTGTGGAAATAAAGCTCTGATTGAAGGGGAAAATGAATTTGAGATTGTTTGGTATATACAGTTTTTGTAATTATGATTAATTGATTATTAATTTTTACCAATTATTGATTAATGAAAGAGCTTTCAATTTGCAACCCTGAACACAACCTTCAGTGCTTCATCCTCTGAACATCACAGATGGTGACTGTAACACACAAGTTGCAAGGAGTACGCTGGCTCTCTGAACTTACTGATACTTTGTATCACATGAACGATCATCTCATATCACATTTACCACTTCAGGGTACCGCCGGCATTACACATGGCCTATCAATGTTCATCAACATCTTTATATTGATTTGGGGACAATGATGTAGCCGAATAGCAAGTCAGTGTTACTGTCTTTGAATTTTGCGAGCATACCATTATAATGTGCATTAGTAATATCTCCTGTTGCAAAGTCATATCTAAGGTTCGTCCTAATTACTGGAGTAGTTAACAACATTTACACTGCATAAGAACCTTATGGGACAATAATGATTGTTCCAGGTTATGGCAAATACATCATATTTAATTATTTTGCTAGATATTGTTTTTAATATTATTCAAAACTAGTGGGAATGATTTTTTACATCACAATTTCATTTTCACTGAAAATGACTATTAAAACCATGATGATGTGACGTTTGTTGGTGTCTGTACTAAACAAAAACATTTTTTCACATCTGGAAAACACGATTTGTATGCCAGGGCATCTCTGCAGCACTACAGCACTTCACTATATTGCTGCTTTGTCAGACAGTTTTCTTCTATAAATATATTGCAGGATCTGCAATTTTTGGATACTGCACTTTGCCATATTACGATTTTGATCATATTTAAATTAATTGTGCACTCCCTGTATTAAACCCTAAGGTGCTGTCAGGGAAATGTAGTTACGACTTGTGAAAAACTTAAGATTTTGGTTGCAAAATTAATGGCCTTTTTTTTAAGTGGGAGAGCCAGACAGACGAGATGTCCATTATCAGGAAGAAAAAGACAACAGGGAGGCGAGAAACATCCAACACATCGTAGTGAATTTATTGAAATAAATTCATGTTTTACTTTTCTGACACCTATGGCAAAATAAGAGAGGTGGCTGTTGATGTGCTCTTGAGCAAGGCACTTAACGCACAATGAATCCAGTGGAGCTGTGCTCAGTGGCCACAGCAGAAAACAGGCAGTGTTTGTCAGGTCAGAATGTGCATTTGAGGAACAGAATATCACTGGAAGGAGGAAGCAAGTTTTGTCTACTTTCCCTTTATGAATGCAAGTTAAAACTGAAAAAAACGTAAAAATAAGCAGGAAGAGATGCTGTCATTACGTGTTCGCCCTTATGACATGGTTCTGCTGTACTGCGACACACAGATATGCCCTTGACAGCCCAGACTTTGGCACTGACATGCAGGAAGAGGAGGAGGTGGGAACACAACCCTAACTTCTCTTTCACCTTTCCTCCCCTCCTTCGCCCAGACGTTTTGGGCCACGCTGGTCTCTCACCCTCCCTGTCTCCCCTGTACCCTTGCTCTGGGCGCATCTAATTGAAAGCGATCTCGGGGCTGAGAGAGTTCCGTTTCTTCTCTAATCCCTCCACTGGGGGAGGCTCACATGGTCTCAATTACCCCCACCCCACCCCACCCCAGAACACTGGGTCCCCTCTCTGTGCTCTCTCTCTATCCGTCTCACCGGCCTGCTCCTCTGCCAATGCACCGGCCCGGGCTCTTTTTCAGCAGTTTATGTTATTAAGCACACACTGCCGAGTTCCTGTCCTTCACAGGGGCCTGGAGATGTTATCTCCCCTGCCGCCGTATACAGTTACCTCAAAAATATTCCATAAATTAGATTGGGATTGGCAATTCGGAATATAGAGGTGGAGGCTGAGGTGGTCAGGGATTGGCTGGGGACAGGAGGGTGTGGGGGCAGCAGTGGGGGTGTGGATCAGGGAAGCGTGGTGTAAGTAATAGCATAGGAGGATCTCCTTGTGTTTACACTGGATGGAGAAGCACTGGGAGGTATGTCACTGGCAGAGTGAAGGTGAACGGAGGATAAGTGGAGGGTGCTTAAGGGCTTTGGGATAAGGAGGAGAGGAGACTGAAATCCAGTTCCTATTTGGATAGAGATTCTTTTGGAGGTGGAGTTGAATATCTAGTCTGAAAAGAGTTAGACTGGGCATTTATTGGGCTTGGGGGGGTTGTGTGCAGTGATATGCATGCATCCCCCTCCTGTAATTAAACAAGGCTGTATTTGGACAAGTGACTTTTCGAGCCCGAACAGCTCTGTCAATCCCGAGAGCATGGAGAAAGGTCCTCAGCCGGGACATCCGTGGCCAATTAGATTAGGAGGAACCTGTGAGGTCTCCAAACAATGGGCTCTCAGAGGATCTGCAATAACACAAACATAGCCCCTGACACACCACTCCAGGACTTCAAAAGAAACCATTATAGGTCTTAGCTGAAGCAGTTAAAGACACATATTAACAATCACAAATTAATTACACTGGGCCCCTAACTGCTAAAGTTCAAGGCTGTTTTGACTTTGAATGTATTGTGACCCATATGTGTTTAATTTGTAGTCTGTTAAAGAGCTTGTCAGAAAGACAGAGACTGAATTCATAATTGTTGGTGGGCTATTAACCATTAAAATACAAATACAGCTGTGTTAAGTAACACCTGTCTTTAATTTACAGTAGACCTGCAACTATCTATCGATTAAAATAATCATCAACTCTTAAAAGGATACTCCACCCCAGAATCATAGTCCACTCAATATGTACTCACCATTATACCAATGTGATGATAGGTGCAGATCTTCCGTTCACTAAACAATCCTGGAGTTTCAATGGCAATGGCAGTGAATGGTGACCACGGATAAAACGTTAAAAACGCCACGTTTACATCTTACCGGCTACATGCTACAGCTGACATTTCAGCTAAAAACATGGCATAAATGCCGTCTTTTGCGGTGGATTTTTAATGTCACGGCTTGCAGACACTTGGATTACACCACATAAGCAGGATGGAGACATTTTGTGTTTGTTTTGTGTGCTATTTTTAACATTTTATCCGTGGCCACCATTCACTGCCATTGTACTGGATGAGGCTGCTACCCTGTTTCTTCTAAAACTCCAGGATTGTTTTGTGAACTGAAGACCTTCACCTATCATCACATCGGCATAGTGGTGAGTACATATTGAGTGGGTTATCATGGAAAGTGGAGTATCACTTTAAGCAGAAAACAGGGTTTCAGTCAAATCCAGTACAATGGCAGTGAATGGAGACCAAATGTAAATGTTAAAAAAAAGAACACAAAACGAACGCAAAATGTCTGCATCCTGTTCGTGTGGTATAATCCAAGTGTCTGCGAGCCGCAACATTAAAATTTAACCACAAAAGTCGCCATTTACACCATGTTTTTAGCCGAAATGTCAACTGTAGCCTCTCAGGTAGCATATAAACACGGTGTCGCTGTATCACAAGACTTCGTATATCTCTTAATGGATGCATGTGTGAAAATATCACGAGATCGACGCCATGTTTACATGCTACATGCTACAGTTGACATTTCGGCTAAAAACATGGCGTAAATGGCGTCTTTTATGGGTAAATTTTAATGTTGCGGCTCGCAGACACTTGGATTACACCACACGAGCAGGATGGAGACATTTTGTGTTTGTTTTATGTTCTGTTTTTTTTACATTTACATTTGGTCACTGCCATTGGCTGCAGCCCTGTTTTCTGCTGAAACTCCAGGATTGTTTTGTGAACTGAAGATCTTCACCCATCATTACATCGGCATAGGGGTGAGTACACATTGAGTGGATGATCATCTAAGAGTGGAATATCGCTTTAAGATAATTGATTAATCGGTTTGAGTCATTTTTGTAAGAAAAAAGTCAAAATTATTCAAAAAGTGAATATTTTCTGGTTTCTTTACTCCTCTATGATAGTGAACTGAATATCTTTGGATTGTGGACAAAACAAGACATCTGACTATGTCTCCTTAAGCTGTGGGGCATTTTTCATCAAATCCTGACATTTCGTAGACCAAAAAACTAATTGATTAATCAAGAAACTAATGGACAGATTAATGAAACGCTGAAAAAATAGTGAAAAATCATTAGTTGCACCTCTTATTTACAGTTATATAACCTTGTGGTCTTCATCTACTTCATGTAGTAACCTCTATTACCATGCAGTTTCCTGATCTGAGCTGAGAAAAAGTATTGTAAGAGACTGAGAGCAACCAAATACAACACTGTTTGGTCCTTGTTCAGGCATAAGTGGGCAGGCACTCGACTAAGTTCAGTAACAAAAGTATGAGCAAGCATTAAGTAAGAGGGAAATGGGGGCACAGGGTCTGGGTCAAGGGTTCAGCCTTAACCTTGTGGGCTTACTGATCTAAATTCTGTTACCGGCTTGACTCCATGCATGGCTAATGTGGCACACTGTCCCTTTAATTAGGGCTGCCCTCTTTA
The DNA here is from genome assembly GCA_027495735.1 of Lutjanus campechanus. NCBI lineage: Eukaryota > Metazoa > Chordata > Actinopteri > Lutjaniformes > Lutjanidae > Lutjanus > Lutjanus campechanus. Next base: position 8,251 of record JAJHUR010137374.1, on the reverse strand, counting down.
GGAGGCAGCACTACTTTAAAGCTTCTCAAGATAGAGCACCTAATGATCAGAGCAGGGTGAGGAATCAATTGAGAGTGAACTTATACCAACTTGCTAATTATCACAGTGCGCGTTCAGTAAGAGCTCTGTGAGGGAACTGTAAAACTTTACTGGATTGAGAGAAGAATGGAAACACGACACTAAACAACAGGAGTGAATCAGCAGCTCCAGCCTGCGCATCAGTTTTATGAAGGGAGACACCATAACTGAAAATTTTCCAATAATTTAGTCACCCTTGAGCAAACAGTAGCGATCGTTAACAGTTATCCACCTGAAGAGGCAATGGAAAAATGTTTTGTAAGGATTTTTTGATGAAATTGCCTTATTATTTTTTTGCTTTTTTCCTCTTTTGCTTAAAACTACTGTCTGCAATTTAATTGTGGTCGACAGAGAAATGTTCAGAAATGATGTAATCTAATCTAAACTCCCTATCACTCCCTATGTTCACTTGATCTTGCTGCCACCACTTTTATTTACATTAGAGATGGGACTGATCCGATTCAGTATCAGTAGCCAATCCAGTCTGATGTTTTCATTCATTCAATTATTAATTATTTGATAATGTAATAATAAACTTATCATTTTAAGCCCACAACCACCTTTTTTTTTTAGCACAAATGAATGAATGAATGAATGAATGAAATAGTACTTTAACAGTTCCACAAAGATCCGGTAGTTCCCATATTTTGTCTCCCAGAATTCTATGAGTTATTCTGCTTCCTATTGGACATTATGCAAATCTGTGATCATAACGTAAGATCACAGAACATAAGATTGTTTAAGTTTCTCCAAATGAAAATATCTTTATCTGGTCTGTCTGCAGTCAGGATAAGCGCGTCACATATATGAAAAAAAACAGAGAAATCACATGTGGTGCTGCTGTGACATTACTTGTAGAATATTTGGACAGTTTTTCACTCTCCATCCACCCGAATTAGCTCGCTTGCTGTACGTTAGGTAGTGGGGTTAGCTGCATAGACCATGAACCTGCCATGAACACTCTGCACGTGAGTGACCTGGTAACAGCTGGTTAGCTCAAAATGTCTTTAGTTTGGAGATATTTTAGCCTTGAAACAAAAAAGCTTGTAATATGTGTAAAGCCGAAATTTTGATGGGTGGACGTCGTCATGTATCAGTATTGGCAGATATCCAATTTCAGGTATCGGAATTGGATCAGAACTAAAAAAGAAGTGGTTTGTGCATCTCTAATTTATAATACCCAGGAGCACAAAGTGAAAGGCCGCAATTTCAATTGCTATACAAGACTGTATATCTTGCATGAAAGGAGCTATATAAATATAAATTGATTCAGAATTAGCCATCCTGGCTTAAAGTGTTTGAAATATCACTTAAGGAAAGCTGATATGGCATGCTGTAAATTGAGTAATTCTGTTGCTTTTGACCTCACCTCTTCACTGTAAACTCAAGTGTTTTTGCCCACAAACTGATCATTTTTGTCTCATAGGTGTGTGTCTCAACAACGGTGTCTTTGATTGCTGTTATTCCATGGCTGATTGGCAGTTATTGTTCTGCATGTGACTGTGAGCCACAGACATTTGGCAAATAGACGCATTTTAATATTTGCAAGCGCAATATAACAGATATCAAAGGTTAGTAAGGTGTACACTTTTTTAAACATCTGTTAAGATTTTTTTTTTAAATTACTGAACAGCAAATGACATGTTCAGTTGTATCTAAGTGTGTTAAATCAAACGTGTTACTTTTTTCTTCCCTCGAGCACCCATATGCATCATCGCACAGTATTTTTGTCAGGGGCAATCTGTTCTTGATTTGAGTTTCCTGATACATATAAAATGCACCATGTTGAACGAGAGTGTTGCATTGGAGTCAAAAAGGAGCCCCTGAGCCCCTGATGATAGGGCACCAACTCCTGATGTGGAGCTGCAGAGGCTGCCTGTGTTTGTCTGTCCTCCACTCTGGAACATGTGGTTTTAGTTACAGAATGTTTTACTGCTCAACAATGTTTCTGCCTTGGAGCTCGGCACACTGCATAAAGACTACTTTGTCCCCTGATGCCCACACGGGAAGAGTCTGCTTCATTGTACACACACACGCACACAGGGTGATGATGACATCAGCAAGGCCACTGAGCCCATGTCGATAAAGGTACTATTTTCCCTCTACATGGTAACACTTTTAATAGCGCACTGCCCCACTGTACCCCTTCTTAAATAGCTCAACTAAAAGTCAAAACTAATATTTTCAATACTGTCCATTTCCACTGTGCTGATATTAAATGTGTCTGCCTGCATGTCCGTTCTGTTATCCACTGCAGCACCAGTGCATGCTAAAATAGCACATGTACCAAATCCCAGGCCTGTGACAGATGGATCATTGAATAAAAGCAAAAACAGACGTGCCACCATGCCATGTGCGTAGTGCGGAAACTAATAAAGATCAGACATACTGAGTAGTGCATTTAATAAAAATAACAATGAAACGAGAACTCAGAAAAAGTGGAATTGCACATGTGCATATGAAAGCAAATAAAACTTCAAAATTGAACTGTAAATTACTGAAATGTAACAACAGGATCTCATCAGCCAATAATCCCGAGTTTGGAAAAGTGTGCAAAGTCAAGGGGGTGACAAGTGAGCACATTTAATGTCACTAACGCGACATCACACCTGCAGCTCTTTTCATTCACAGTGGTCTTTTACAACAAGAAAATGTGATTGTGATCTCATGGCCCTATTTGAAGAAGGTGATTAGCACACCCAGGAGTGCAAAGTGAAAGGCTATGGGCGACTTGGAGGATGTCTGGCATGAAGTCACTACGGTTGTCACTTGGCAAACTTAAATCATGTTCTTTAGAGCCGAAGTGGTGCTAAACACTGGTCATATGCATTGACAGAGCTGGTGCAGTGGGGCCACTTAACAGCTTCTACCCTGTGCTATGTTTAATCTCCATTTCCCAGCAGCGAACCCTCCCTGGCCAACAAGTCCTGACTAATACTGGGGTGGCACAGAGTAGCACTTAATAAATGAAAATGCATTTCTACTTCTTTTTATATTGCTAAAGTGAGATGTCAGCTGTCGCTTTATTTAGAAACTGCTATTAAAGGGACAGATCACCACAAAATCTGAAATACATATTCCTCCTCTTCCCTGTAGTGTTATTTATCCATCTAGATTGTTTTGTTGTGAGTTGCCAAGTTTTTGAGATATCAGAGACGCCTGCTTTCTCTTGAATATAATGAAACTAGGTGGCTTGTGGTGCTCAAAGTGAAAATAAATACATTTGAAAAACTCAGCAGCAATGTTTCTTTCCAGAAATCACAACGCAAGACTCAAATGAATACAGACCTTATTATGAGGAGTTTCATTGTCCTTCTCGCGAATGACACCTGACAACTATATCACTGCACAGAAGGAAGCAAGTATGTACTCATGAACAAGAGGCCTGGGCTTGTGAAAGACTGAAAACATTAAGAACACTGAGGAGATGATGTTAGTTTGGTAGAGAGAAAATAGTTCCTACATGAAACTGCTCACAACAAGGTGTGTGGCTTATCTTCAGTAACCAGGTTATGATTTCTAGAGAGAGATCATTGCATGGTGATTGTTTCAAATATATCTTTTTAGTGGTCTGAGCACTGTAAGCTGAATGCCATTTAGCTCTATTATTTGAGAGCTGTCAGACATCTCTACAGCAATATCTCTAAAACTGTACAACTCACACCATGACTATAAACAGCATTACAGCAAGAAGGAGAAATATGAGTAATATGTATTTTTGATTTTGGGGTGAAATTCAAATATAAAAGCAATTTTGAAATTGTAGCTGTAACGACTGCAGCCTAGGCAAGATGAAATGGATCAGGTACATTGTATATACAGTTGGTTCAACTGTGCTTGAACCTGAAAGGTCCACGCATAGGCCAAATGTCTACCCTCACAGTTCATCACAGCATCCACCTCATACCCAAAACATTTTGCCCACACCCTGAGGCCAACAATATGTGTAACATTCAGTTGCCTTCTAACCCCGGACATGGTAACAGATGGGCGAGGGTCAAAGCCGAGTCAAGAGAGATCCATCCAGGAATTCTACTAGTGCCAAAAACATCTCATCGCAGCACAGGAGAGGCTGAAAGGTTACATTTGTTCAACATTACTGCTTGTTGGGTTCAATGCATGGACGGGAAACCTCACACCTGCTGGTGTCCGAGGCTCAGCCAGCTAGTGCTGCGTCACAGGCCATTTCAAAGGAAATCTTTTCCAACAACAATGCAGATTGTTGCAGTTCTGTAAAATAAAGCTATTTTCTGACAAATTCATTTTCATGTATACACTGACAGCATCACATGCTCCCACACACTGCATCTGATGGGTTGTAAGTCATAAATTAATGTGGTGAAAAAGGAGCTGTTTAGCTGTTTAGGTGACCATACATGGTTATTCAACGATACAGATATAAAGGTACGCCATAATGACAGCAAAGAATTGTGTTACAGTAAGTCTACAGCACAAACAGAACCAGGGATAAATTTAAGAGCTTTTAAATGTAGCATGAGTAAACTTTGTTGTTACAAATTACATCACAGCTGATTGGCTGATTCTGACCTAAAAAAAAGAAACTCCAATTCTAACATAAAAAATTGAACAATCAGGGGCACTTTTATGTAATATAACACAAAAGTCTGCAGCTTATGACAGCCTATTTGGTTAGAAAATAAGTATTTTCCACCATCCACCTGCTACATATCTGATGACAGACTGTACCATATGATGTGTGTGGTTTCTTGTGTTTTAGTTTTTAAAATGTCATGTACTCCTTATTAATGAGAGGCCTGAGAGAGATTTCTTCCATGAAAAAACTGCTGTTGGTTAAATGAATGCATTTTAAATAGGGGTTAACTTAAACATGGGTATTCACAACATACTGTATAAATCATTTATCATTGTGTTGTGTGCAATTGTAGTCCAATTTCTGCTGTAACACACAGATCAAGTTTCTGAAGTACTTCTTATTGGATAATGCAAAGGTAAAGCACCATTTTCACTGTGTGAAAGGGTGCCAAAACAGTGATCTGTCACCCTCTTGTGGTAAAAGAAAACAATTTTCAGACACACTAAAAATGTACCATTGAACTCCTATTTTTCATTAAAAGGACTCACTTCAGGTGTCGAGGTGTCATTACTGATTTTCACAACTTTTTGAAGAGCGAGATACAGATATTAACAAAGAAATTCATAATAAATTATATGCCATTTATCCCTGTTAAATGTCAACAACAAGCGACTCAAAGTTTTAGCTGTCCTGCTAAATTCCATTGGCATCTTCCCAGCAGAGAAAAGTGTTCCTTCATTCAGTTCCACTCAATTTAACCTGGAAATACAAACCAGCTGATGACTTTTGTTCTGATGCTCATATTCTCTATCAAGGTTTATGATAATGAATATGCTTTCTGTGATCAAAATGCACGACATTCCCATTTAACTATAGGTTATTCACCAATAAAAATCTGCACAAAGCTTAGGCTAATTCTCATGAGGTCGGCTATAACTACACAAACACAAATCTGTAAATGGCAAGACTTGAAACTCGCAAGAAAATATAGTAATGAAAATAACCATTAAAAATAACACTTGGTGTGTCATATTAGATTGTATGATATTTTTTATATCAATTCCCTGTATACAGTGCAGGTCCATTATAACCCAGCTGGTTACTTTTATCTTTTCCTAACTTTCTTAGTATATTTGGATGTTTGGCATATATTGTTATGATTTCTTAAACAGTTTCCCCTTGAGATTTAAATCATTTTCATTTTTAAAAGCACCTATCTGTTGGGTCACGATGGCCTTCTTGGAGCTCTGTCAGTTGTATTACATGGTTTAAAAAACTCACATATCCAAGTCCTGATTTCCATATTCTTAATGGCTGCCAAAAACTAATGATGCCTAAATGGCAATCAACCTAATATGACCCATCTTCGTGCCAGTGTTAATGACTGCAAATGAATTATTTTAGAGTTAGACCTTTTACATCAGGCATTTACACCATCTCTCTACCCCTCTGAATACCAAAAAAAACCCTGTCCACCTGACCACCCGTGCATTAAGTTACATGATAAATTACAATATTTATGATATTAACATAGAGGTTGTGAGAGAAGTGTCAACAAAGGTAAAAGCTTGTAATCTGACGCACAACTGTAAAAAATATAATTGCAATCATCTCAACTCATCAGAGGAACGGTGGAGGAGAACTGAAAGATAAGGTTGCTTATTTAAAGCTGCTGCCATGACTTGTTTTCCTGTGTTGCTAATGATAATTAACATGCAAATGAGGCCTGGGAGCAAAATAGGGGCACTGTTAATAATTACTGTGGAACATCATGTTTATAAATGAGATCTTTCCAGGTACAAGACAGGACAGTAATAGGGTTGTGACTAAATAACCTGTAACACAGAAAAATAGTATTGGAAAATGGGTGTAATAATGGTTTCTGTTCATTTTATGCGTGTCTCTTCCCAGGAAAAGGTGGTCTAGAATGGGAGCAGAATATGATCCTGATTAAAAATATTTTTTGTCTGGAGTAGAAAGAACCCTTCTACCCATCCATGTCCTGCATTATAAAAACCCTTGTCCTCCTTGACTTTTTAGTCAGAGTCCACTGTCTGCTCTTCTATTTTAAAAACAATAAACTGCTAAAAGATCCCGCTCAAGACAATACTGCAGGCCAATTTGTTTGTTTATATCAATGCTGAAGGTGATGATGAACAGTGTAAACAACAATAATGGCACTACATTTGTATGTAAGCCCCTGTGACATGTGAATTTCCCTTTGGGAGACCAATAAAGTTTATTTTATCTCACGCAATCATAATCTATTTGAAAAAATGTATATATGAGTTTGACATGGGGAATAATACAGCAAATACAGAGGCTTGTTGCACTTTATACTTTTTGTCCAAAATGGCTCATGCTTTGCAATTGTCAAACACAACCTCTGTATACAATGAAGTAATTAGTAAAAAAAAACGAAGATGAGCTGCTGTAGCGCCTAAAAGTTAAAAGCACAAATTTCATAGGAGTTTTGTGCAAAGCCAATGAGCATGGCAGTGCTATTAATTGAAAAAGTGCAGGACAAACATATTTTGTATATGCTAAAACTGCACCAGAATATATGTTTTAATGTGGAATTGAAAGCGGAAAAGACTTGCTTAAAGAAAGCCCTAGGATTGTACCAATTTATGGAACTTATGAAAGTCTGAAATCAAATACTTAAAATGTTTTGTCAGCAGAAATTGATAAGCTATCATATTTGATGAAAAAAAAAGCAAAAGAGAAATTAAAACTAAATGTTATGAGTTACTCTGTAAAGCAAAGTTTTCAGATCAACAAATATTGTTTTGATTATATGAAAACAAGCCAGAGTGAAAGGAAAGGAATCACCTTACAATAGACTTTTTTTTAAGTATACATAAAAGCAGATTGCACTAACTTTTCTGTTTCTTTAAAGCTCACTGCAAGGCTCGCCCCAGTGAGGAGACTGTTATTCCTTGTAGAAAGCATCCGATCCAAAAACTAGCTCCTTAATAAGTCTCTTCTCTTCTCTCTCTCTCTCTCTTCTCTCATTAAATCATGGCAGCTCACCTGGTAGAGCATGTGTCCTTGCTGCAGCAGTCCGAGTTAGATTCCTGCCTGAAGCCCTTTGCCGCATGTCATTCCACTTCTCTCTTCATATTAAAGACAAAAAAGGGCCAAGAAATACAAAACTATTTCAACCAATCGCACATTCAGTCTAAAGGTTATTAAGCTGTTTAGCAGAATGATTAAGAAAAGATATGCATGAAACCAAATTCCCCATGTGAAACAGGTTTAAATAACTCCCACCACCAAATGCCACAAATGACATTTCATTGACATCCTCAGAATTTTAGTTTTTGCCGAACAACTAAAACACAACCCTCTATTGATTTTGGCCTCTTTCTTATTACTGTGGTGCCATCATGCACACAAGCTGTGGCTGCATATGACCGGCCTGTAGCTGCTCCTCATCACAATTTAGGTACCTATACAGTGCTGCAGAGGGTATGAACTCTTTTTTTTTTATTTTACTTATTAAATAAAAAACGTTTTATTATTATTATTATTATTATTATTATTATTATTCATTTTATTTATAAAGCGCTTTTCAGTGACCCAAAGTCACTGTACAAGAGTGCACAAATTACAAAA
>JAJHUR010137373.1:18165-55417 GCA_027495735.1 Lutjanus campechanus | reverse complement strand
AGCAAAGAAAACTGATCACTTTTTCATTATTTTAAGACCTAATTTCACATGCTTAGCAGTTTTTTTAATCATTCAAATTTGGCTGGGTGATTAATAACACATATTTCTGTGGTGTGACATACTCAGAACACACATTTATTGCCACTTTACAGGGCCTTTAAAAAGTCAGCCTCTACTGTTGACTCCTAGTCTTTGTGTGTGTGTGTGTGTTTTCTTTCTATGCAATAAGTGATGATAATAATAATGAAATAATATTTTTTGCATTGGCTTTCCCTCATTCATCTATCTGCTTCTAGTCTAGTCTAGTCTTTTACTGTAATTCACTCACTTGAAATGAATGCAGGGACATTATGACTGCAGCTGTTCCATAAGCAAGACACTGCAGAGTGCAGTTTATCCATCAGTGATCACATATCCTAGGAAATAGTCCCTGACGACTCGTTTCAGAGGGTCACCTAAATACTCTATACTGTTAATATACTTTGTGGACTCTTGGTGAACTTTAAAACTTCAAATCACTCTGGTGAGGATGATTTATTTAAGCAGATGCATGGTTTTAATACGGATCTGCAGCTGTCTGCAGTGTTCCCAGAGATCAGGTCACAGTGAGCATGAGCAGCAAGGAAAATATTATAGAAGACAAACCAAACACTAACCAAGCTCTGATTTTCCCACCTCTTGCAGGTGATATGGACATTTCTGTTTTTTCCAAATACATCTTGGACATGAAGCGTGTGTACCCCTCAGTGGAAGGCCGGATCACGTTCAGGAACGCCGCTGTTGTTACAGCCCACAGCCTTGGCTTGTTACTGCTGGGTTTATGTCTGTCCCTGACCCTCTGATGACCTTGGTACACTCCGGGGAAAAGGGATAAACTGAAGGGCAACTTTGGCAGCTTGTCAACTCCTCTGGGACTTGGGTAACTGCCTTTCCATCTCGCTGCCTTTGAGGATAACCAGAAGACAACAGGACTGCAGGTTCAGCCTCGGGGCAGATTCAGTATCCTGACAGGGACTTACTTTATCCCAAAAATCAGTTGAATATAAAAACTGGGGACAATTTAAGTTTCGGGTCATATTACAGAAGCCTCCTAACTTGCTATCTTAACTGTTTGGTAACAATGGTAATTGCTTTTCGCTATATAATCGCTTTCAGTGTATTTTCAGTCTGCTTAAAATGGTTCTAAAGTTGTTCAGCTTGGTGAGATGAGAAAAGGAGCATCAGTTGCTACTTAACAGACATAAAGGTTGATAAGCAATCTTGGATTGAGTATTTAGTATTTCCTAACCTGAGATAAGATAGGATGAAGTAAGATAGGATATGATTCCTATTGTTTATTAGGAGTTGCTTCTGTAATACCAAAGAGGGAAATCTCTGTCATCCCCCTGTATAATATTTAGCCACAAAACAGAAATATGAAAATATTAAATATATATTAGATATTACAAATGTTGTTGACTTAAAATGGAAAGTTTTTTTTTCTTCGTGTGAATCTAAAGGCAAAGATAAAATGCCCTGTAATGAATGTCTGAATGTCTGTATAATGCTTCATTATATGAGTAGAAAGAGTCTAAAGTCTGGAAGGCAGCGTCTAACTTCTCAGTGAGATAATGAACAGAGGGAAATCTGTCTATATTTCTGCCTTCCCTCACTGAATAGCAATGAACAGAATCCAAAGCATTAATGTTACTATGCACCTGAATGTGCCTATACATTTTCCACAATAAACTTAAGTACATTTCCTTTGACATGTATTCAGATAAAGACCAAAGAACAAACCTATTTTTTATAAAGCTATTTCAAGTGCATTAAGTTACAGACATAAATTGCTACAGCAACTGAGCCTCCCTCTGAATGGTTTAGTTGGCATATTGATCTACTCAGAGAAAAAACACGCAGAATGAAATATTTTTGTTCATAATCTGTTGCAAGATCTCACTGCTGTTCTTCTGTTTTTGTCATCACACCTGCTTGCTGCCTTTACTCCAAAGAAATCTTCATAAAGTACTTGTATGAGCTTGTTAGAATAAATTGAAAATGGAAATGGAATTGGATGGATTTCTCAGGTGTTCTTTTTACATATTGAAAAATAAACAGCATCGTGACAACAGTTCATCAAAATGAGTCATGAATTTTGACTTTCTTTTGCATACAAGCAGTAGTTCTACAGTTAATGATTATTTCCATTATTCATTTAATTTTTGTTCACAAATAGCCATGTTTTTTTTTATCATTACTTTTTTTTAGAAATTGTTTCGATGAATAATTTACCGAACAGTCTTTCAGCAATATGATTCAGAAGCTTTTTCTGTTTGTAAAACTTAAAATATCCTTACACATATTAAAAAACACTAGATTAAAAACTGACCCACTGCGGGGTGAACAGCACTGACCTTATACTGGGTTAACTTTAGCCAAAGGGGTGTTTTGATCCAATGTTGATGTTATTTTTACTTAATTAATTAATATAGTAAGTTAATAATTTATTAAGAGAAGAATTCAGAAGTGTTTTTGAACTTTTGAAATTTTGCAGTAACTCCTAAATATTAAGCTTATGCGATCCACGGCCAACAAAGTGTGACAGGTCATTCACTTATTCAACTAATTATTGATCTCAATTGTCCATTTTAAATGAAAAATAGTCCCTTTACCATAAAATTCATACTGCTTGCACGGCCACATGTAGCAACAGGGACATTACATCACTATAGAACATTTAATGCTCTGTTTTGTCCCAGTCTTTTGTGCCAGCTCTATTGAAACCTATGGGAGATGTATGAAGAAGCAGAGTAAAACCCAACATATCTACATTGTATGACCTTTGATTAAAAAAAAATGCCTCTAAGAAATGAAACTTCAGAGAATAGCATTCTGACTGATTCTGTCCAAATGTGTGCATTCATTTATTGGTCTTAGCATGATTGACACCAAAGTCTCTATAATGAGAGATAATGTACAATGAGCAGGTCATCATTGTGACATAAACCCTGATGCCAAGCGGAGGGGATTTCTTTTCTGCTATATAGAAATAGAAGACCTTAGAATGCTGTAACTGACCAATCAGAATCGAGTATTTAATAAAGCCGTGTAATTAAGTGACGTAATGACCCTTCCTTCTTTTTAAGTTTCATTAAACAGCTGCTAGGAGGAAGTGGGACATTCCAGCTGGGCTAGGTGTTCTTACCAAATTTACTGAATAATAAAAAAAACACTGATTAAAACTGAATGCTCTAAATCATAAAAGCAGTTTGATCTGGACTTCTGTGTTTTTGCAAATATCAAACATGTCTGAGATGATATTCTTAATTAAACTAAACAAAAAACTCAACCTTTTAATTCTGTAAAACTGATTTCATGGTGGCCACTTTTCTAATAGCTGTTACAGGTTATAATATGAAGTGATAATTTTATAGCAGTTGTGGCAAACCCACAGTGTGCTCAATGGAATCACAGTGTGAAATAGTAGAAAAAAGTAATTTCATTTAAAGTTTTGACGGCAGCTGTCAAAACAGGTGTACGCTTTTAGACTGTTTGCTTTTATAAGAATAATTACACAAGGACCACTGTTATATCATTTAACATAATTTATTTTACTAAGTAAATGACACATAGAGCAGGAGAAACCTTGTGTTTCCTCTCCTCGCTGTGGCAGGTATTCGGATCAGGTGCTGTACATGTGATGTACATGTTAGTTTCAGGTAACCATACCAACAAAAGTCTTTGCATTAGTGTCGGTTTTGTGTAATGCCTCATGAACATGTCAGCTCGCGTTCAGTGAACTGTTTACTTTACATCCATGGAGCCATCATAGAGGTCTCCTTCTGTACCTGCTGAGGAAACAAAAACACAGAGTCAGAAAACAAATAGCTGTTCTTTGCCAAGTGTTCAAATATATATACATATGTATATATATATATATATATATATATATATATATACACATATATATCACTTACAGTTACAGGTAATATGTAAATATTAAACAATGCAGTTTAATATTACTATTAATTACAAAATGCTATATTGATCTTATGAAAATATTTATCCGGTACATTTCAACAGCCCAAAATACATACAAACAACGTACATACATCTTGAACTTGTATCTTAATGAGAACCCTCCACTGACTCTACTACTCTACTCGTTCTTTACTTGTTCTTTCTTTATAAAGTTTCCATCTGTCGAACCTCAAACTCTTTCCATTTTCTGTCAGGTAAGTCAGTCATTTCTTCCTGATATACAGTAGGAAACCTGAAACCACTAACAACAAAACTGTCTGGATGAAAAACAAAACTGTAAAAAATCTTAACTTTTTTTTAACAATCTCCAAAATAGTGTCACTACAGCCAATCTGGGGAATATTTTTACTTTACATTGCTTGTATCAGTGATATAATTTGCCAAATATAAGATTTTTGGTGCTTTTGTACTACAGTATCATGCTTAATTAAGCACCTATAGCCAGTTTTGCTAGATTTTCACCATGGCTTCTCAGAAAAAGAACTTTCAGGAATATCACCCTGACTTTCTGCAATATGGATTTTTTGTGGGGGTCGCGGAAACCAACCTGATTATTCTGGGGTCAAGACTTCAAAAGGTTGAGAACCACTGGTTTAACATAATGTATTAGCATACTTTTCAATATATATATTTTTTTATTTTAATTAAAATATTCAATTTTATGCTATGATACTATATCGCTGCCTTTAATTTTAAACATTTTTTTAAACTATATTTCTTTTGATACCTTGTTCAGCTCAGGGAAAAGTTCTTGAATGGCGATGTCCAACAGCACATATGTGAGCTAAAGAAGACAAAAAACAGGCATAAGATGAAAAAAATTAAAGCCTGTGATCTTTAATTACAAACTGATTTTAAAACAATATTCAAACAGTGACTGCAGAGAATTTGACACCACGATCAAACTACACAAACAATTTTGAATTGTGATGTGCCACATCCCATGATACAATGTGTTTGAGGGTAAACATGCAGACGTGGCAGGAAGACAGGCTAAAATTCATTTTCACTCACGCATCACCTGTCACATCTTCTCTCAGGTTATTTTTTTTTTTTGTCTTGTTTGTGTGTGCGTGTGTGTGTCCTTGTGCTTGTGTACCTGTTTGTTGAGAACAGGCTGTTGCAGTCCATCGAAGAGGAGACGTACTCCTTCATACCTGGCCTCTTCTCCGATACATTTCCCCAGGAAGTCTAAAGATAAATGGCTTATGAATTTCCCCGTTGACACACCGAACTGACCACTTGTTTTCACATCCGTACATTTGTCTTTGTGGAAAGGGGAAATGTTGACAGAAAGGTGCTCAGCAAAGTACACAACACTCAGTGCAAGAAATTAATGAATACCTGGAATATAGGTCATCATCTCCTCAAACGTCTTCTTTGCCCTCTTCTGCCTGTCTTGAGCTGACCGAGGTGGACTGCTCTCACAGAAAACTGTGTCTAGAAAGGCAAAGACTATGTCACATCATTTCACCTCATTAAATTAAGAGCATTTAAAGGAATAGTTCAGCACTTAAGGGAATAGACTTATTCTCTTTTTTCCCGAGAAAATGATAAGATCAACACCACTCTCTTCATCTCTGAACTGACTGCAGTGTACCTCTGAGCAGGGTGATGAGTGAGACTAGTCGGTGCTCCTGGACCACCTGGTTCAGTTTGTACTGCAGGTAGTAATCTGTGTAGGCCTCCAGTGTGTTCTTGAACAGGATCCTGCCGGTCATCAGCAGGTGGTGCAGCCAGTCAGGGATGTGGAAGATAACTCGGCCTGAAAACCATGAAGAGGAAGGAGACAAGGAGGAAGCAAGACAGACTGTGTGAGTGAATAATGGGCTGAGGTTGTGGTTGTGATTCATGAAGGAACATCAACCACTACTTCTAGTACAATAGACCTTTTTCACGGCAGCCATATTGATATGAAATGGTGGGGTAAACACAGGTGTTACCAGTGATACTAATTTAGATCCTGTTCCACTCAGTGTACTGTAGCAGAATTTTGCAGAAATGTTTTGTTACATAATTTTTTTTTATACTATTACTTAAAGCACTTTGTAACTTGTTTGAAAAGCAGTACATTAATATTTACTATTATTAGATTTAATAGATCTAAACACTATTCAAATGAATCTATTGTTTCACAATTACAATGTATAATTCAAACATGTACATTTGTACAATGTACAATTCTTTTTTTTTTTTCAGGTGATTATACACTAATGAAACATACTTACTGTATTCCTTTTCTGCCATATTCTGCCAATAGATTCCCCAATATCTTACACACTGGACCTTTAAGAATGCTTTCTTATAATTGATACTGATAAAATCTATTTATTGGCAATGTGAGATGAGCTTGCATATTATGATTTCCCCTCACACGTACAACTATGATGAAGCACTTTGAGGTCTGGTGTCTATCTCCTGAGCTACAGCCACATCTCATATGAGAAAGACAGTAACTTACTAACTTACCCACATACATCAAGTAGTCATACACGCCGTCAACAGTGATCATTTCCATGAAGTAATTCTGGTTGTGTCTCTTCTCTGTCATATCCGATCGGTTGGCGTTGTTTTTGAAGAGGTCATTGAAGAGCTACAAGAGAAGTATTAGCACCTATTTTTAAGACTGAAGCCCATGTAAGTCCATAAGACTGCTATTCTTCTACTCTGTTTAAACAACCTTTTCTAGGTAAATACTCTATCACTCTGTGTTTTTATTAAAAACAGAATGTGGACAATGTCAAGAGAAATTGCAAAGGTCCTTCTTCATTTTGAGCTGTATGACAAGAGGTTAATTGTGTTCCTCCCTGCATTTTGAGGTGATGACACATTTGTTCTAGTACTTCAGTGAAGTGGACATTTATATTAACTTGGCCAGTACTTGGGTTATGTCATGTTTAAACAGGTCAAGGCTTGTGAAACCTTTTGTGATCTCACCAATTCAGCCACTGGAAAGGTGTCGAGTTAAATGCTCAAAGCCTTTTTGGCCGAAACAATGTCGCTACATGTCAGAGCAGATAACAACTTATGCAATGTCTCTCTTGATATCTTTAAGGTCCAGTTAAACTTCCTTTTCCTCTAAGACAGCTAGAACAATGGGGCATATTTCAAAACTATTGAAAACTGTTATCATAACAATGCATAAGCACCATTCACACAAGAGCCACTCGGTGGTCGCCACATGGCCACAGCCCCCTACAGTGGTTGTCCTGTGTACCCGCATCATGCTCCTCTTCTCACCTTTACCCACTTTTTTTTAGCATTTCTCAAGATTATGCAGTGGGTGGAGTAAGTCTCAGACCTTACATTTCTAAATCACATGAGGTCCCCTGGTAATGCTAGTCCTGTGCGAATAGGGCTCTAGAAACAAAATCCCAATGCAAACAGTTCCTACAATGATGTTTTGGCAGATGCAAACCACGACTTTGCTCTGAAAGCTACTGTATCTCTAAAACATGTAACTTGGATTGACGTGATAAATGGCAACTCTCCAGTGTAAACAACGATTAGAGTAAATCTGAGCCTCTGGGAGGCTGTACTGAAAGGATAACATTCCTGGGGCCTAGTCTTGCATAAAAAGAGTGAGAGAGAGGAAAAGACTTGAATCTCCAACCTTTTTGTCATTTTCCGAGGTAGGACTCAGGATTGTGAGCTCAGGGCGGCTGGGTTTGGGTTTGGGAGACTCACAGGAGTTGAAGAAGGACTGGATGAAAGGCTCCAGATGCTGTCCTTTCTGACAGAGAAAGCACAGGACACAGTCTGTATAGGTTACACTGACAGTATGATTTCTTTTACAGATGTATTTGCCATATAAAAATGGTTAATGGACTTCTACTTGTCTAAGAAATACACAACTGACAGAATAAATATGGAGCGATGTGATGGGAAACATTTGTATTGTGGAAAGATGAGACAGACACAGAGCATTCCCAGACCACACACACACTGACACCACAAAGGAGTTCATTTCTTACCTCTTTTATCAGTTTGCTGGGAACTGACTTAATGATTTTCCCTGTGAAACATAAATACTTTATCTCAGTGATGTATGGTTCTGTCACATTTTGCCTCTGTCTGAAACACATCTTTTCACTGCAACCCAAGGTCAGACTGACCAAACATTTTCACAGATTGTTTGACGTGTTCTGCTGTTCAAACATAATCCATCACACCAATACTGTACCCAGGTTCACGTCAGGTAACATCTTGTCCAGGAACTGAGACTCCATACTATGAGGGGACAGGAAGTCAGCCAAGAGCTGACTGTTGCTCAGCTCTGGGTGCTGCAAAAGTTTCTGCACAGAAAAGACAAACGGACCTTGAATCAATGTTGTGGATTTTAAATATATTAGACCATTTTTTCCATTATCCTTAACTGCTTATCCTTGAATCAAACTCCCAAGCTCCAAGGCCGGCTGGGGAATCTGAACTCAAGACCTTCTTGTTGAGATTTTTATTTAACTTTTTTTTACTGTTTTATACTGCTGACTTTTTTTTATTTTTTTATTTTTTTACTGCTTTTAGCACAACTGTTTATCACCATGTTTACCTCAGTCATCTTTTTCACAGACTTTTACCCTGATTTATTCCACAGACAGTGTTTTTATACTGTATAGAGTTTTATAATGTTTTTGAAAAGAAGTGGGTTGAGCACACAGCCCTGGGGGGTACCAGAGTTGAGTATTAAACCCCTTTCACACATGCACTGCAACTTTGCAGGGACTAAGTTGATCCTGACAGCTCCCTGCTCCTCACCCAGGTGAGCTGTGTGTGTGAATGAGCGGCTCAGTGTCCGGAGTGAGTTGTTGGGTGTGTTGATGACACTTTGGGGTGTGCAGCTGCTTGCCTGTGAAGCCACTTAATAGTTTTGTTTTGTTATCTGCTGATTAGTATCAGCCTACTTGAGTTTGATATTTTTTAGCTCACATTTTAATGCCTTTCTTCATCATCTGTGATGTGAAAGGTCAGATTACTGTCATAAAAGCAGTCCACCAGGAAGTGTCTCTACTGCAGGAGATTTTTTTTCTTAGGATTACAAAGGCATGTCAGAGGGTTTGAAACACCTTTGCAATCCTGAGAAAACAATCATTATCAGTACCTGCAAATCTCTAACTTTCAATGTGCAATATCAGTATCAGAATTTCCTCTGTGCCATGGTGTAAATTTGGAAACACTGTATATATTGTAACTTCCCATATTTTATAGTTCCACGTTTCCTCCTTTAAATTGTTCATATTTTTTTATATATTGTTTATATTGCTCGTTGCTATTGATCGTCTCGGATTGATGTTTCTCCATTTTTGCTCTTTGCTGCTGTAAAAATTTCCCCACTGTGGGACTAATAAAGGAATATCTTATCTTATCTTTTCTTTTCTTTTCTTTTCTTATCTTATCTTATCTTATCTTATTGCTGAAAGACTCTGCATTGATATCAGTCCAAGAACAGTCATCATTACAGATGAGTCCTCTTCCTTGCTCTGCAGGCGTCGCCCCTCGCTTAAACCCTATATACATACATTATTTCTAATATGTGTGATCCCATCTGTGTGAAAGGATACATTTGGACAATGTCTGGACCTGATGTCAGAGTACAGTTTGGAGTGCATATGTGAAAAGAATGGAGGAAGTGAGATCACCAATCCCAACTGTCTGGGGTCTGTTTGTGAGTCCAGTATCCAACTGCAGAGTGTGATACTCAAGAGAGTTAGAGTGTTAAGTGTTAAGAGTGTTAAGTTTGCCAATCAGCTTTATGGGGAAGATTGTGTTGAACGCAAACTAAGAATTTCATTGCATTGACAACTTGTTTATTTCTGCATATAACAGCCTTTGAATCCTTTGAATTTTACATATTCGCTAAGAATGAACCACACTCTCATCATGTGTGTATATGTATCACGGATATTCTGTGTTGACACAGTGCATTTCTCGTGTGTTGTTCTTTCACATAACTAAGTTGAAGTGTAAAAAAAACCCATCAAATTATTCCAAGGAATTTCCATTAGGGGCTTCCAGGGTGTATTTTCCATCTTGTAAGGGGTCTTTGGCTGAGAAAAATTGAGAACCTCTGTATTAGACATTTGAAGCAATGCTGAGTAAAAGCAGATACAATCTATTACTCGGGACACTTTGAGTCACATTTGTTTTACCATATATAATGGCGCAGCGCTGCTGCAACTCGGACACAAGAGGCTGGCGACTGTTTGTGTGTTTGTCTGTCTAGTTGTTTTGTTCAGTTTGTTCGTGTCAAGTTTGTCAGCATGTCAAATTAAGCTTTAAACTAGAGTAACGCGATGGGAAGGAAGAAGATGGTTGCACTGATGCTACTGTTGGTGCTGATTACAACCAGTGTCTGTACACAACACGGCGCCAACACCATTCCCCCCGGAGGACACGACCAGGTGCTGCGGGTGTGCAGCAGGGAATGGCTGCTGTCCCTGCGGGAAAAAATTGCACCAGAACCGGGCCTACTGGTGAATGCTCCGGAGGAGATGCTGCGGCAGCGTGGAGACAGCCGGCCGCGGAAACGAGGGAGAAGGGGTGGTGTGCAACACCATCTCCGTCAAAGGTGCGACAAGCCACCGCTGCCATCAATACTTTTTAGCAACGCTCGCTCCCTGAGGAATAAGATGGAGGAGCTACGCGTGTTCACAAAGTCTGCAACGAATATCGGGAGTCTTGCCTCATGATCTACCCAGAGACCTGGCTTCAAGAAGACTTTCCCGATCCACTGGTTCAGGTACAGGGCTTCTCAAACATTCATATGGACAGGAATAATAACTCGGGGAAATTGCATAGTCCATTGCAAAATGGACCAAAACCTAATCAGGAGGGCAGGAAAAATAATTGGAATGTTGCCCCCTTCCTCTCTTCAAGAAATATTTGAGGAGACCGTGAGGAAGCAGGGCCTTAAAATCACAGCTGACCCAAACCACATTCTTCATAAGGAGTACAAGCTGATGCCTTCGGGCAGAAGGTACAGGTTGCCAAACTGTAAACTGAACAGGTATAAATTTTCGTTAGTCCCACTATCAATCAAACTACTAAACAGTAGGACATGAAATGTGTGTGTGTGTGTGCATGTGGGTGTGAGGGAAGGGAGATGCGCAATATTTTTGTGTAGGGCACTTGTGCAATAATTGGGAGCTTTGTTGAGAAATAATCGTGTGTTGGGCATTTGTGCAAATGGACTTTTGTGCAACAGCAGGGATTCAGGGTATCATGTAATACTCTTGGGTGTGTTTCTTTTTTGTTTTTGTTTGTTTGTACATGTGGTTGTGTATACACAATAAAAATACACACATACACAATACCAACATGTCATGGTAGAATTCTGTAATGGTTAGTTGTTACTTCAGGGTAACTTTTACATTTTAACAGTTTTCCATGACTTCGTTTTAAGTTAAGTACGTTAAACAATTTAATTAAACTTTACTTATCTATTAATGTGAATCCACTGTTTCCAGTTTTCAGACCAGATGTTTTCAGACCATTTTGGTGGAGAGATATGATGGAGCTGAACCATGTGAGGAAGGCCACAATAAAGCATTTAACTTGACCTCCAGAAAGTCGTGTGATTAATTAAAACACTGTTATTAGTTTCCACAGGGTCCTACCTCTTTTTTGAAGTATTACACCATATACATGAGTGTGAAGTGTGTAATACTCTTGGGTGTGTTTCTTTCTTGTTTTTGTTTGTTTGTACATGTGGTTGTGTCGCCTGTGTTCTCTCGTATGTCCAAGACAAATTTCTCCTAAGGGAGACAATAAAGGCTTATCTTATCTTATCTCTTATCTTATCTTACTCATTTTGTAAAGACACAGACTGTAGTTCTTTAAGAACCATACCTGTGGTTTTCTATGTTGTATAGCCTATCAACAGTTTATATGATTACCAGCCATTTTCATTGAAATATCGTAAGTTTTTCAATTAATTTCCACCCTTCACAGTAGCCTTTTCCATTCATTAATTTCAGCATGCTATAAAATCAATTTTACACTCATTATGACTGACATAGACTCTATCACAGTTTAACTGTTGTTTGGCCATGCTAGCAGCATGCCTCTAGTGATTGCAATGGCAGTCTGTCTCAACAGTTACTAGATGGATCATGAATTGCCATTAAATTTTGTACAGACATTTATGTCCCCCCAGGATGAATTATAATAACATCAGGTCAGAATTTTCTAATTAGTGAACTACTTTGCTTTATGAGCAAATTGCTGCAAAATAAATTACGATACCACCGGCCTCAGCTGTACTTTGTCTTTTGGGCTAATCCTAGCATGCTAACATGCAAAAGTAAGGTGCTAAACATGGTAAAAATGGCTAAGCATTAACATATTAATTATACATTACTTCATACAACTTTATACAAAATTATAATTGTAAGCATATTAGTATGCTAAAGTTAGCAATTCCTCAAAGCACCACTGTGCCAGTACAGGCTCACAGAGCCACTAGCTCACACTGGACAGTTTGCCTTGTTCTTTTGGCACACAGGAGAAGTTAGCCTTCAAGACTTTCTGCTAGAAAGCCCCTTCTGCCACAAATCTGTCTGACACAGAAGCCCAGAAAACTTAAGAAAGTCAGATGACCATTGTATAAAGAGTGACAACCTAGACATTTGTAGCAGGTTGAGGTGGATGAATGGGTTAACCCTCTATCGTACGCAGTAATCATTTGTGTTACATTTAAATGCTTGTTTTTAGTCTCTTGGTGTGTATCTTTCCTGACATACAATATGCTGCAGCCATTTTTTGTGTTGCTGCCATCTTTGGCTCACTGCTTATGAGCTAAAATAAAAAAAACTAATATAGTTATCAATGCATTTTACACCTTGTACATTGGGTGAACAGTATTTACACCTAAATACATAATACCAAAAATGTCATGGTAGAATTCTGTAATGGTTAGTTGTTACTTCAGGGTAACTTTTACATTTTAACAGTTTTCCATGACTTAATTTTTAAGTTAAGTAAAGTAAAAGTAAACATTCTTCATAAAGAGTACGAGCTGATGCCTTCGGGCAGAAGGTACAGGTTGCCAAACTGTAAACTGAACAGGTATAAATTTTCGTTAGTCCCACTATCAATCAAACTACTAAACAGTAGGACATGAAATGTGTGTGTGTGTGTGTGTATGTGCATGTGGGTGTGAGGGAAGGGAGATGCGCAATATTTTTGTGTAGGGCACTTGTGCAATAATTGGGAGCTTTGTTGAGAAATAATCGGGTGTAAGGCATTTGTGCAAATGGACTTTTGTGCAACAGCAGGGATTCAGGGCATCATGTAATACTCTTGGGTGTGTTTCTTTTTTGTTTTTGTTTGTTTGTACATGTGGTTGTGTATACACAATAAAAATACACACATACACAATACCAACATGTCATGGTAGAATTCTGTAATGGTTAGTTGTTACTTCAGGGTAACTTTTACATTTTAACAGTTTTTAATGACTTCATTTTTAAGTTAAGTACGTTAAACAATTTAATTAAACTTTACTTATCTATTAATGTGAATCCACTGTTTCCAGTTTTCAGACCGGATGTTTTCAGACCATTTTGGTGGAGAGAGATGATGGAGCTGAACCATGTGAGGAAGGCCACAATAAAGCATTTAACTTGACCTCCAGAAAGTCGTGTGATTAATTAAAACACTGTTATTAGTTTCCACAGGGTCCTACCTCTTTTTTCAAGTATTACATCATATACATGAGTGTGAAGGGGCAAAAATCATGATGTTATCTAGAGGCAACACCATAGCACAGGAGGTTAAGTACAGGATTTCTACCCAGGAGACTGTGGTTTGATGCCCATATGAAGGTTATTGTTGATTTAATATTTTATTATTAATATTATTTGTATTTAGTTTTTTGTTACAGTTTGGTAAGGTTTTGACAACAAATATTAAATACGCCCTTAACCACATGTTTGAGGGATTTCTGGCTGAAAGATTTCTACTTGTGGTAATGTACTTTCAAAGGACGATTTAAAAATACTTCCTTGGTGTTGGACACTCCAGCTGCAACACATCTGGGATTTGTTGAGTCAGCTGCTGAAAATTTCATGAATCCATGACTGATGTTTCAATAAATAAATCTCAGAAGACAAACAATCTGCAGTTGTGAAAATGATGTGACTGTGATAAAGTGTTGACAGCCAGAACTCAAATCTTGCTAGGGTGCCCTTGAAAGCACTGCTAAAAAAAACAGTGGATCCTAATCACATCTTCAGAGTCTGGACTATCTTTTGAAAAGCTACCCTTTCAACAGCCAATGATACAGAGAGATAATTCTCCATTTGGAACAGTATTTGAACCTGTCGATCCTGACATATAATTTCCTAACAATAATATTTAAATGGTTATTTTCTGAAAATGTACGTGCTGCATTCCTGGAACAAATGCTCAACATCTGAGACCGTTAGAGTTTAATCTTGATGTGCGGTCACTTGAGTGCTGCTTGCTGAGCAAGATGCATCGAGTGGAAAGATTTGTCTGGAGAGAGCGTTTGTGTGTGAGAGTTTTTGTTTGTGTAGGGGGCTCTAAGCCTGTAGGAAAGTGGAATTAAGGAAAATTACAGAGGTGAATCTGCACTTAACCTTCACTGTTACCAGTTATTTCAGACAACAAGTATTAAAAAAATGTCCCTCTCATAAGAACACTTGGGCGTGAAACTTCAGAGGACATTAGCAGCTGGTTTGTAGCCATCTGATTCTACTTATATATGTAGAGGACGTGAGGCTTGTTTCACATTTACATAATCAGAGGTTTCTTGTTAGACCCTGGCTCACCCTGAGAGTATACATGTCTAATAAAATTCAGAAGTAAAGACTTAAGTGTCCTGTCTTCTCAGACATCTACCTGAAGGTACTCCTGAAACTCCTCCCGCTTCGATGTGAGGAACTCGTAATTCTTGGGACCGATGATCCTCTTTGAAGGTAATTGTGCATCTGGAAATGAGCCTACAGAAGATATAAGATTTCACAGATGGAAACAGTGTAAAAATAATTCCAAAGAACAAGCTTTCTCTTGAAAAATTAAAATAACAGTTCTCTGGTTTCCAATACGATTCCCTAAAAGATGCAACAGGACCATTATACTTACTTGACTCCTAAAGTTAAGGTTCAATCGGAAGTAATGTTCTGTGAATCCTCTGGAATACCCGGGACCATTATGGTGGATAATTCCTTCCTTATGACCATGAATGAAAGAAATAAACATGCACAGCCCTTCTAACGCAAACTAGAGCAACAATATTCAGAAACCTTACCATGAAACTCAGTGAGCTTTGATTCAAGGACATAGAACTCCAGGTATCTTCTGTACACAGACCAGTGCTCAGTCTCATGTCCCACTGCAGATAAACACAGACAGGGAAAACATGCAGTGAGATTAATGCATGAGATCTACACTCAGTTAGCATCACTGCCATCTGAGGGAACTATGCACTTTGGAAGCTCCAAGAGGCAGTGAGAAAGGTAACTGAAGTTCATCCAATGTAATTATGTTATGTAATGATCAGTAGGCTGCAGACACAATGCTCACATCAACCAACTTCCTGCAGTTAATATGTGACTATTCATACCAAATGACCCCATAAAGGAAAAATGAGAGGAAAAAGATCAAACACTGCTTTTCTTTCTCACTACTTTTTTCTGTAGCTGTTCCTCAAATTTTACTCTTTTAGTCAGATTTTTCTCCATTTGTTTGAACATTTGTATTCAGCACCAGAATGGCACTGTGGGAAAATCTATGAGGTCTCAGTTATTGGCGCTAATCTGTCATAACCCACTTTAAAGGAATGTTGCTTTCTTGCTGAAAGTTGGACGAGATGATTGATCACACTCTCATGTCTGCATATGGT
Organism: Lutjanus campechanus; assembly: GCA_027495735.1. Lineage (NCBI taxonomy): Eukaryota > Metazoa > Chordata > Actinopteri > Lutjaniformes > Lutjanidae > Lutjanus > Lutjanus campechanus. Next base: position 39,534 of record JAJHUR010137373.1, on the reverse strand, counting down.
AAATAGGAAGCTCTAGTGAGCGGCTGATTAGCTTAGCTTAGCATGAAGACTGGATATAAAGGGAAACAGCTAGCCTGGCTTTGGACAAAGGGCACCAAAGGAGTAAACGTAAGCATCGTTTGACTAAAGAAGTTTCAGTACTACTTGGCACTGGATTACTTCAATCAGTACCTCAAAGGTATTGCGTACTGAAACCCAGCCCTACTCATATCAATGTAAACACACAACTTGTCATTTTGACACTTCAGATTGTGTACAGATTAATGAAGATATAAGAGCCTAATTCATGAGCTTCAGAGGTGGTGATCGGTCTGTCCAATGGTAACCAGGCTAGGTTTCTGCCCTGGTTTCCAGTCTTTGTGCTCAATTTTGTCACTGCAAAGTCACCCAAAGGTTTTGTTTGCAAATGTTGACAGGCTGCTCTGAGTCAAATCTACTCCCACGATGCCCATACAGTCCTGATGAGGCAGTTTATTTAAGTTTGAGTGTTCTAAGTTTTTTATCCTTTGTTTAAAACCTTAATTTTGATTTGTGCTTACACATAAATCTTAATTGCTACAAAAACAAATACTTAAAATTTGAAACAAAGTTTTCAAGGGCTTTAAACATTTCTGTGAACACAAAACTTGCAGTAATATCAAACATTATTGGTCAAATTCTTACTCTGACTACATCCTTGAGAAAAGGATGCTGCAGCTCACTGTACAACGTCATGCAGAATGACTTCTGTTAGATGACAGTGAACGAGACAGAAGAATGGGTCTGACAGCCTCACCTGCCTTCCGGTCGTTGCGCTCTACATCGATGCAGAACACAGGAATCCTCTCCCTCTTCACATCATCATCGTAGAAATCGATGTACGGGATGGTGATGTTCCAGGCTGAGAGGTTTCGGGGTGTACTGGGGGTGGAGGCTGCCTCCATGGGGGAGTCATCCTCCAGCACCATCATGGCTTCTTCCACCTTAAATGGAAGGAAATGAAAGAGGTTAAGGTCAAGTAAAGTAATCCTCTACTCCTCAGAGTAAAGTGCAAAACACTGTGTAGAATCTACAGATCACTAGTGGAGGGATGCCCTTTAATTCTTCAATCTATTTTGTTCTTAGACTTCAAGTTCTGTTTATTTTGTATTGAATTACAATTCAAGTGTGTTTGTCCGCCTCGCCTGTATTTAACATACAGTGTCCACCTATCTAATTTACTATGAAAGAAAAGGCCATCTTGGGACTCAGCCACAAATAACAAATAAAGGAAATGCTAACCATAACATGGCATTATGCCCTTACAGTAAGTGCAGGAAGGACAATTAAAGACACATTTCCAGAAATTCAGCTAACAGGTCTTGTTTTACTGCACTAGCTATGGAAGACGGGGCTTTATGTACTTACACTGTACATGTACTGTACATATTTTCCTATACACATTTGTAATAAGTAAACAGTTATGCACTTTTTGTATAGACAAAAGAAGAAGTCATTATGTCAGATCTATAATAACAATACACATCTCTTACAGTTCTCTCAGTCAAAGCAGAAGTTTAGTTATTTTCATGAATGTCACATGTTTTCACAGGAAAGTACACACTCCTTACACCCCACACAACCTTCTGAAAGCAGAGACAAGTGTTGATCAGGGACCTGTAATTGGTGGGCCACATCCGGCCTGCCAAATCTTCCCATCTGGCTCACAGAATGGTCACTGATGAAAGCAGAATGATATTTCTATATTTAAAGTATTACAAACTGGCTAAATTACCAGAAAAAAATTAAAACTGAACCTTTCCTACTGCTGCAGCTTCACATTAAAAGCATTTAACTGATGAAACAAAAGTTCACTTTTACTTTTAAGTAGACACGGGAAATTCTGTGCGCTTTTTAAGTGAGCTTGGCATTAACCACAATCACTCATCAATAATGCATCGACATAATAAAACAATGATCATTTTCAGGATTTTGCAGTTGCAGTTATTAAATGTATCAAAATATCTGATTTATCTGTCAATCCTTGTACCAAATGAATTTACTTAATAAGTCACGTTAATAATTATGTGAAATTGCAACTAAAAGAATTTTAAAGAAAGATGAGATAATGTTAATGTTAATAACATTAATGTTTGGTTATTAATTGGCCTCTGGCCTCCTCTCATTCTGCAAAAGTGGCCCCCAGGCAAAGAAAGTCTTTTGTTTTATCAGCAAAAAGTAGAAAAAGCTCCTCACTCTTCTTACCGGAGAAGTCCTGGTTACGTTCCTTCAATGGAGCAACATCTATACTTTGTCTGATGTCTGTAATGAGGATGATCTCAAAACATTTAACAGCTTATAAATACCATTTGATTTACCTGGCCCTTCATTTTACTGATATTTGCAACTTAGATCATGAATGCTGTGCCTATGGTATACCCTGGGGCCATTCTATACGCACCCATGACCTTCATGTCATTTTAGATGTGGGTGTTCAGTCAAGTGGATTGGTGTCTAAGCTTTATACTTTGCTACTGATCTCTTCATGTGGTCCACTTGCTATTCTTGGTGATGTGGATTGGTTTACTTTGTTTGACAACTTAAAACTAAAAATTCTAATCAAAAATCCATTCATTTTAATTTTATACAAAGACTATATTTCACTCATATACCGTGTTGTCCCAGGCTTCAGATTTTGAATGCCCCATCATCACTGTCTCTGTTCCCCTCAAAAAATCATTTTTATTCTCAGGTCTCAGGCACCAGATGTTAAACAGCTGCTGACTTAAATATGATAAATGTATGGCTTTATGATGTATAAAAGTGTTTTTTTTTCTGTTAGACTGACTAAAATATAGAAGGGTTCTGCCTTAGAATTTTTCATAGAGCGTTCTGGGTGAAACCTTTCACAGATGGTTCTAGGTCACTGGCATTGTTCCAAGTGGAACCTTTATAAAAGCTTCTACCAAGAACCAAACATGGTTCTTCTATGGGGACAAGCCAAAGACCTGTTTACAGTTCTAGTAAGCACCTCTGAACTGATGAAGCTTCAACGGGGAACCAGGCGACAAGATATACTTCATGTATTAAATATGTGCAGAACAGTGTGCAGAAATTGTTTTGTCAACTAGAAAAAATTCAGGGAAGAACTGGAGAAATGTAAGTTTCTCCAAACAGCACAATCACATCTGGAATCTGATCCAGGAAGAAAACCTGTGATATCATCAAAACGGAAACCTCCAGTAGTTTTAGTGAACAGTGTGGATTTCCTTTCTTCACTCACCAACGCCCCCAAGTGGGAACTACAGTGAAAATATAGAGAAGTGCTTCAATTTACATCTTACTTTTTGCAGCAACTCAACTGGTTAAGAAATAAACAGACAAAAGATTGTTTCAATTATTTCCTCTTATTTTAAAGCATTGCTTTAAAGGTTACATGCAGCATGAATCAGATACATCTGTGAAGAATGAGGAACACACACAGGACAACTTAATTTGTGTTTAAATCAAGACTGTGGGAAATTATTGTCCTGTCAGCTTTATAACAAACACTTGAAATCAGTGGGTCTGTGGCACGCTGCCAGGGGGTCCATGAAAAGTTTTCAGATTCAATCATTTAAATGATTATTATGTAAGAACTTATTAATCAAGAGGCGTTACAGTTCAACAAATACTATAGATTACATTCTAATTTAACAATCTATAACTCTGTAACTAAATAAATACATACATTTTCCTCACACTACGACTATTTCAGTGACCTGTTATATTGGGCAATAAAATTTATTCTTAAACTGTATTAAAAAATCCTGGCTCCACTACATATCTATGTCATAAACGTTTGATAACCACATTTGAGGAATCACTACAGTATCAGCTGATATACTGATAACAGAATTTTTTTACTCCCTAATATTATGATTGACATCACCCCCTAAAATTCAGTATTGATCAAGCCCTGTTTTTTTTTCCGTTTTTATACTGCACAGACTTTTATACTGCTTTTAGCACAACTGTTTATCACCTTGTGAACCTCAGTTATCTGGTTCTTATCATTTCTTCTGTTTTTATTTATTAAACTTAGTTTCTAGTCTATCTGTAAATTTGTAAATAAAATAATTGACGGCACTCTGTAGAGAGATATAGTGAATTATTTATTTCTGCATATGACAAAGCTTTTGAATCCTGTGAATTTTATGTAAGCACTAATAATAAAACACACTCTCCTGATGTGTGTATGAGTGTTGGGGGTATTCTGTGTTGACAAGGTGCAAATATTCTCCTACATATCTAATATATTTCTGATATATTTCTCTTGGGTTGGTCTCCCATATAACCAAATAGAAGTGTAAAAAATAGACTAGATGACATTTTTCCATGGAATATACATGAGGTGGATTTTTTTTTTCAGTGTATTTTTTTATTTTCTAAGGGGTCAGTGGCTGTTAAAAATTGAGAACCTCTGGTTGATATCATCTAAAAATGACTGTTCGTAATATTTTAGGTCAGCCTCACCATATCGTCTTCTCCCTCCACCAGCCCATAGGATGGCAGCATGGCTCCCTCCATGGTTGTGCTCTTGAAGACTCCTTTGATCTTACTGCCAATGCGGCTGATCCCAAAGGACTCGCCCCTCTTTGACGTGTTCCTGCAGGCCAAACAGGGAGCTTATTAGACAATGCGTTATGGAGGAGACGCGCATGGCTTCAGCAAAGCGCATGCAGCTTGAGAGAAGTGACAGGGAAGGAACCATAGAGGAGAGAAGAGAAGGGAAAAAAGCAAGGAACAGCGTACTGAGCATTGGTATCATGACTGTACGATGGGGAGAAAAAGCTAAGGTAGCCAAACCCAAAGCCAAAATTTCATATCACAGCCATCTCACAATGAAATGCCTGGGTTGTTGTTTGAAGGCCAAAAGCAAACACAGCACGCAGCAGTGAGCAGTGATTTCATGAACAGATGTCTAGTTTGAGGAGGATCACAAATGATCGCTAAAATGTTGTATGATCAGTAAACCAGGACCAGAAGAGATACACAACATTACAGGTGCTCTGTGTGAGTGTCTGTTAGATTAAAGAGATGGTTGAGATTATTTGAAATAGGGATGTATGAGGTATTTATTGATAATTAGTGTTTTACCTGCAGTAGATGGCAGTTGGCAAGCCCCCTCTTTTGTCAAAGATTTGGCAAGGCTTCTTTGTACCATAATATGAAATCTCTCTCTGTAGAACCCCCTGGGTGGGTTGTAGAAAAAACTCTTAGAATACAAAAAGGTTCTGTGCAGAACCTTCTCGGCAGTTCTGAGTGAAACCTTTCACAGACGGCTCGAGGTATAACCCTTTATCTTCGGTCCCAGGTATAGCTCTTTGAAAGAGTTCCACCTGGAACATTTATGAAAGCTTTACCAGGAACCAAAAAGTGTTTTCCTCTGGGGAAAAGCTGAAGAGCCCTTTATGGTTCTAGTTATCACTTGTATTTCTAAGAGTATGCAAACTACAATTACTGATTTTGCCAATGGAGTCTGGTTGCTTCAGAGTGAGATATCTGGCTTATATGACTGAGGTTTTGCATTAAGAAAGTCAAAGTAAAGCAGTGAAAATATTCTATATGGCATACACTTTTACTTACTTACTTTACTACTTACTTCACTTTTATTTTTTCAGTGGACCTTTTCAGGTGACTAATATACATCTTAGTGCTGACCCTGTCCACAACAGTACACCAGAACACTCCAGGCCACATCTACTGTAGGTAATACATTGACTGTACCTCAGACAGCCACACATAGAAAAAAGTCCGAACTATCCCTTTAAGAATCACCACATGACACATGGTGATGTACCCAATACATGAGAAACTGAACACTGAAAAGTCACTGCATTGTCGAAAACAACGGGCGAGTCTTCAGCCTAAACAATACAACAAAGTTGGAGGCAGGACACATGACAAATAAAAACAGGATCCCATGCTTTGTTCAAACCATGCAGGCGTCTGATTGGGAGTGGGGTCACGAAGTAGGAGGGAAAGTGGATAGCATGACATCACACTGAGCGATCTGTGACACACGGATGGACCCTGACTTACTTGGGTGATGAGTGGCGGTGGGATAGCGAGCCGTATGGTAAAGTTGTGAACGTGGACTGGGCATGGAGGGAGTTAAAAGATGCAGGTGAAGAGCTGCCAGAGGCGGTGAACAGTGAGGATGGGGACTCAGGGCTCCAGTCCCAGGAACTATAAGCAGAACAGGGTCACGTCCCCGCGGGCAAGAGGAGGGAGAGGGCCGTGGATCATACCAGGGCAGGCAGTGTAGTGGTTACAGAATCAGAGTGGACATACAGTCACAGACACAGCACGGTGGTGGTGGAATTACATAGATGGATTAAAGGGCGGACAGACGGGCAGAGTGGAAGGAGGGGGGTTACTGAACTGCAGGCATGGAGGGAGTTGAGGCTGTTTGGATTGGAGTGCCAGTAAGAGCCATTGTCTGATATCTATCTCCTTTGAGAGGCATGATTCATGTTGCTTTGAGAACCGCCTTGATTTCTTTCAAAAAGGAACAGTTCATCCCAAAATCAAAAATACATGTTTTTCCTCAGACTTGTAGTGCTATTTATCCATGTTATCCATATTTTTTCATCAAACAAAAGGTTGCTACTTTGAAGAATCTTAAATATCAAAGAGGAAAAAAAACACACACACACACTTAACACATGTGAGCAGTTTCATTTACGAACTCAGTCACCCCTAAGTAGCAAAGTGGTTCCAAAGTTCAGGGTTCCAACACCAAAAGTCAAATTCAAGAACTTTTCGTGGTAAATTACATCTGTACTCAAAATACTCAAAATGATTCAAATTCAGTCAAGACATTATTTATTATGAAAATAATAGTACATAAATTGTACTTAGTAATAAGTACAATTTATGATTTTCTTTCAAGCCTTGAAAAAACTACATTAATGAGTAAATGTGTTCCAGCACGTGCACAAACCCTGTAACTCAGTGGAGGAGGACACCATTAATGTTTGCATCCAGCACGGTCACAAGCACAAGCCTCTCATCAATGATGAGGGTGGGAATCTCATGGCACCTCCAAATGTGATTTGATTCCAATTCAGAGGGTACAATGTGATTATAAAATGATTATCAGGTGCCAGTTGAATTGCATCCATCTGTAGTTGATCATGCTCAGCCATCGAGACATAACCTAGTTTAACATTTAAACACGAGACACATGTTTAAGTCCATCACATTTCACTATCCCATTGGTACAGCTGTTGAGAAATAGGTTTTAAATTTCTGATTATTGATTATTAACAGTTCTACATTGATTTATAATCTTTCAGAAGTGAATCACGATGCATCCAAGAATTGAGTATTTCCCCCACCCCTAGTCTACGAGCAGATGAACGTTTCCTTCTGCATAGTGATACGGTTGGTGGTACATGAAACTGCTCACAACAAGGTCTGTGAATTATCTTGAGTAACCGGGTCATGATTTCTAGAAAGAGATGCTGCGAATGTTTCAAATTTACTTTTTGGCGCTTTGATCACTACAAGCCGAGTGCCATCTGATTCCATGACTCTCACCAAAATATTCTAAATGGATAAATAGCACTATAGGCCAGAGGAGAAATATGTGCTTTTGATTCTGGAGTGAACTGTCCCTTTAACCTGAGGATGTAATATTTAATTCTGTAATTTTGGAAGCAAGCAAGCCTGAGTTTGAAAAATGTAACAAGAAAATCAAGAAATACATCCTAAAACCTTCCAGAAAAGTTTATATTGCATGTGTTCAGCAGCAGGATTCTTGATTAGCTTGATTAACATATGATTAATGATGACTCGTGCTATGATTAACACGATTAGCTGATTAAGGTCACTTTTCTCAATTGTCTTTCATTTGCATTTACAGCACAGGCACCTACACAGGCAAAACACGTATTTAGGGGTGAAATTAGATTAGTAATAAAATCATATATCATTATCATATTATCAACGAGTGCTCATTGAACTGAAGCCCTGATTGCAGCGGGCTCAGAGCACATTTTGTGAATTTGTTTCTTAAAGGCAGCACGTGTTCCTCTGTAGACCAGTCAGGAAAGAATGACATGTCGTTTGTATCTTGCGTGCAGCAGCACTGCTCAGCCAGCCACTGGTTTGATCAGCACACTGATGCCTTATACTCACCGAATGTCATCCAAACTCAGGCTATTTCTGGAACAATATGCACAAGGAGTTAGTGGCAGGGCCCCGTGGCCACATACACACCACACCCCGTGACAGAAACATGACATACTATCCCTGAGCTCAGGTCACTTCACTTCTAATTTAAGTTTCATTGTACTGAAAAACTAAATAACATAATAATAACCATCTTTAATAAATGGTAAATTAACAGTTAAATAAACTTTAATTAATAGCTATTTTACTGTGAACAAATACTCAAATAATGTTAACATATGCTTTATAAACCATTTGTTAAGCAACTGTAAAGTTTTATAAACATCAGTTTTAATTTTATAATGGCCATCAACATAACATATATATATATATATATATATATATATATATATATATATATATATATATATAATAATGCAACACAACGTAACATAACATAACGCAATGTAGTGCAACGGAACATTATGTAACAGAACGCTATGTAATTGAACGTAAAGTAACGCAACGCAATGTAACATAACATAGCGTTCAGTTGCAACTTTTTTTTAACCATTAGATCGTGTTACAAATATCTGATCCACCTATTTCTTAAAGGTTTACAAATTATTTGGTAACCATTAATAAATAATAAAACGGTATCATGTGTGCAACAAGGAACTGCTAGGTTACAAATTTAATCAGATTGTAACTGTGACCCTCTCTTATCAGCTATGACAGAGTATATAATTTATTTATTTTTTTAAAAGTAACATTACACAAACTAATGATAAAAACATAAATTATATCACTACTAATAATTAGTAAATCAGTTAATAATCTGTCCATTGCTTGTTAACAGTGATTAACTATTAATAATAAGCTATTCATTTACCATTATTAATGATGGTTATTATGTTATTATTAAGTGTTACTCTTATTATTTATTGCTATTTTACAACCTTTTTTAAGCTGTAATAAACAAAACTTAAAGTGAATCCATATTTAGGTTTGATGCAGTTGGCACATACTTTATTCTGCCTTAAGCAGTATCTATTGAGGTACAGAGTTGTGAGCATCAGAAAAAATGAAATAAATTATCAGTGAAATTCAGTGGGATTAAATGAACTTGGGTTGCAAGTGGATGCAGACACAGCAATCAATTTTCTGCCTAAAAAAATAAACTACCAGAGAGGCATTCTGTGTTTTATCAAAAGTCAAAACTGTGCCTTCTATCAAATACTGACTCGCTCATCAATATACTGGTAAACATCATGGGTCAGCTTTTATTTTGTTGGTAAAATGAAACCTACCTGCTCATCCTGGAGTTCCTGGCAGGGGACTCGGCCCCCCTCAGAAGCTGCCGGAAGTACTGAAGAATGGCATGGAAAGAGCAAATAAAGGTATGTAAATTTCAGGTCAGTCAAACAGCGTAAGCCTTGTATACTAAAGAAACATACTACTGTATGTTATCGAGTGACCTCTTTATGCCTTGATGGCAATCATGGCTGCACTGTTTATTTTGGAGCACGAACAAGAGTGGAAACAAAATATCAAATAATATCATTATTTTCCAGACACTGTTCATGCAGGGCAGTGGCCTGCTGTGGACAATGGCCGAGCACTGGTCCACCCAGCTGTATTCAATGAAACAGCCTCTGAGGGGTGAAATTCGGCTTGGCAGCTTGGCATAATGCCAGTGTCTCTAGCCAGGCTCATTGGCCAGTTGCGCGTCTGGTATTGATGACACGGCCGATAGTGGTTGGTGGCTGAGAGATCGGAAGAGGACAGCGCAAGGGAGTCAATAAAGTCCAACCCGACTCTAATTACAGCATTTGGCTGATATAGTTTTGTTACTTCTGACACAAACGACTTAACATTAATCTTCAGTTTGTGCTAAAACAGCAATATTCACCAAGACTATATTTAGATATTTAGAAATCAGAGCTTAACAGACAGATACAATGCAGATACAACAGAGGTGATTCATAAATTGAGTTGAGCCTCAGGCATGTGTTGTCAAGTTGGGTGACAGTGAGTTGAGTGATGTATTTCTTGGTGTAAACCCTAACCTCATCACTGTGACAGAACATGGGGGTGAAAACATTCTCCAGGAGAGACAGGACGTGCTCATAGGCTTCAAACAAACACCTCATGGTCTGTAGCTTCACCACCTCTGGATATGGGCCCTCTGCAACTGGGAAGTTAAGCAAAAACACATACATGTTAACAGCAAATAAATTTGTTGAAGGGGTAGTTCAGATCATTTGATGCTGGGTTGTATGATGTACGTATCGATAGTCAGTTTATTAGATACAGTAGATGGCAGTTTACATGTCGAAAGACAACACTGAAGTCATATAATAACAGAAACAAACCAACAGACTGAGGCAGAAGTAGTTCAGCAACTCCCGTACTCTGCAAGGTAAAATTACTGATTTCTTCTATAGAGTTTGGTTGCTATGGACAGAGCAATATTTGGCTTATATAACAGCAGTGTCCCATCGGAAAAGCTTCTGTGCTGGTACTCCTGTCTGCTTCCCCAAACTGGGGGCGTGTCAGCTAGCATCTACTGTAGTTAATACACTGGCTAAGGATAAGTGCCTCAGGCAGCCTCACTTCAAATAATCCAAACTGTCCCTTTAAGGTGGGCCCAGTCAGTAATTATGTCTTTCTTGATGAAACTGTGAATTAAGTGATTCCTTTCACATACTGTTGCGTATTTCTTCCACTATAAAGGGGTCGAAGCGGATCTTGTCAACACTCTCGTCCAAACAGTACGTCTCATAGATCTTCTTCACCTCCTCATGAAGCATCATCTTCTCTGAGTCTGACAGCTCTGGGCACAGTATCCTGTCGTTGAATTCCTCTGAGAAGTTAAAAGAGTCAGACATCTCAGTCTCACTGTGTCAAGAGCTTTAATAAGAAAGCATCACTGTGGTATCCACGAGTGTCAAGACTGCAGACAGTCTTTACTGAGTTTTGCTGATGATATCAGACTGACTATGTGTGGCTGAGAGGTGAGAGAAGGGCTCCTTCTAATGATTTTCTCTTCTGTAGAAGCAATGGTTGAGATTGCAGCTACTGCAGATTACAGGTAATTAAATTAAACCAGAAAAGAAAAAATATATGGAAGCCTATTTCCATCAGTATGATGAAAAAAAGATCCTATAAGCCATTATAATAAGAGGCTTTCTCACAATAATGACTTTCTCAAAATACTGACGTAGTGTCTCAAAATAATAAGAAACTTTCTCAAAATAATGGGAAAGTTTCTCAAAATACTCTAAGTCATTATAATTTTATAGGATCTTTTTTCCCATCACATTGTCAGAAATGGGCTTCTATTAAAATGGGACCCTTACTTTACCTAGGTCGTTTAACTTATTTTGAAGAGCATTTAGAATTTGACATTTACAATTCAAAGCATGGATTTTGTGGAAATACAAACAGTCAAATTATCTTTTAAAGACACCTGAAAGGTTCAGGACGCACTTACCGACTGCAAGGCAGAACTGGAGCACGTGGACAGCCCCTTCTTGCTTCAGGAAGTTCATGAAACGGAAGAGAAGGTCTTGTTGTTCTCTGATTTCCTTCAACTCCAGCTTTAACACCTGATGAGACAGAAACAGCATACAGGGAAAGACAGAACAGAGACCACAGTTAACAAAGGCACTGCTCTTTAAACAGTTCAAATATGGTATGTTCTTCTAACTTCTAACTTCTAACTTGTCAAGCTCAGTGAGACTGCTACAGAGCACTGGTTCCCAATCTGGAGCTGCCAACCTCATTATGGCTCGGCAAAGCTTCTTGATTTTGAAGAGTATGAGAAAACTCTCAAAAAAATAAACAGCCAGCTAAGGAACTGCTCAAAATTCATCCAAATTGCTTTTTTACACAAATTTCCTGCAGTTACTGCATCCAATATTTGGGTGAACTGTACAGTTTATCAGTTGTTCTGTGCTATTATTGTTATCAGTTGAATATAATAAGAAATATTATTCAAGGTTTGTCAGTTTATTCTGATAGAGGGGGCTCTTAAAGAAAAATGCCGTGAACCACAGCTTTAGAAGGCTAAAACACACTGAGTCTGCATATTGTGATTAGAGTATGTACTAGATATTATTACACAGTGCCTGGTGGTTTGCTGGGGAGGTGGGACTTAGTGGAAACACTTACAGAGGGCTTTTTGTTGCGAGTATCAGAGTACTTTTGCAGGAAAGGGACCAATGTTGAAGCAGGCTCTGTGGCTACCTCAGGCTGTAGGGAGAAAAGTAGGTAGAAAACATGTTCGTCTTATTCACCCATGAACTGCATAAATTCTGCAGCAATATGTTTAAACACACAGAATGTAAATGAAACTGCCAGTGCACATCAGTTCACAGTTCAACATATACTTACAGGGGAGTTGTCGATGAATATCAAAAGCAAATGATTCACTGTGTCCTAAAATTTAAAAAAAGGAAAGCAAACATCAAGTTCACAAAATTCATATGGAACACTGTATTAGTGATTATTTTTGATACTCTGAGAAAGACACATCTTTTTCTTCCATTTGCACAACTGACATGCTTACTAAATACAAATTAAATATCGTGTCAGACTGTATCTGCAGAAGGCTTCAAGTAACAACAGATTGGATTTTGAAAACAGGCCCATAAAGAGAACGTTTTGATTATTTGAAGAGGAGTTGTATGAAATGTTTATCAATAGTCATTGTATTACCTATAGTAGATGAGAGTAGTCAGCAGCAAAAAGTATTTTTGCCTCTTTTTAAAAAAGATAAATATCAGTTTACATTTAGTTTACGTTTACGTTCATTGCTTTACCTAGCCATCAGACAGCTTTTTTCCAATCAGAAACTTTGGTTATATAAGCCAAATACTGCTCTCTCCAAACTAATGTCCATAAGCGAAATCAGTAACTGTACCTTACAAAACACAGGAGTTGCTGGTCTACCGCTGCCTCAATCAGTTAGTTTGCTTGTGTTACTGTGTGATTTCAGACATCAGCTAATTTAGCTATTATATCAGCAGCTTCCCATGGCAAAAGTCTATTAGACGGCAAGATAGAGCACTGAAAATATTTTTTGATATTTCTTTTTTTTTTTTTTTAGGTGGGCCTTTTTTAAAGTGGGTAAAATACATTTTGTTGCTGATTCTGTCCACAGCAGTAAATTGCTTAGCTTCCTGGTACTCTTCTCCACACTGTGAGTGTGCCAAATGGCAGCTACTATAGGTAATAAACTGACTATCAATAAGTACCTCAGACAACACCAGATCAAATGATCCAAACTATCCCTTTAATGTGTCTACACTCACAGGATCAGCCAAGTAGTCCATTGAAGGAAGGAAGACAGAACCAGCCAAGACTTCTCTTATCAGGAGAGTAAGAGATCTGAGAGGAGTGAACAGATACAGCAGAAGGAAATAAGAAAATAAGAGAGTAAAGAGTGTCCCTTATCTACTTCTGCAGAGTGCTAATCCTGTCAGACTTTCTCCTTGGATGACACTCATGCTGCTGTGATGTTTTATGACAGACTTTGACAAATAAATGGAGACACGTTGATGAAACATAACTGTGTTACCTGCAGTCTGTGGCCTTGGGTGGCAGGATATAGGGGAAAAGCATCTCCGTCAGCTTCCTGAGATAGAGGAGCTCATCTCGGCGACTGCGAAGGGCCACATGGAGGTCGGGACCATATTCCTCCAGGGCAGCTTGTTGAAGAAACTCTGTGTTCTTTACTACAGAAGAGAGAAGAGAGGTCTGTTGCTTTGCTTTTCATGCTGAACACAACGAAAAGAGTGAAAAAGTGGGCAATACATACAAGCATATACCTTTCTGTCTTGCTTTGCTGATTATTTCAATGTGCTTCATGGAAACTTTAAGAAGTTTTTGTGTTATGAGAGATGCCACATCCACCTGAGAGAGAAAAAAAGATTATTTAGAGTAATGTTCAGTGAATCAGTAAAAACTCAAAGATTTCTATTCCACACAGTCTAATTTTTCACCTTCTGGGTTCGGCGCACCAACACCGCTGCAAAGAAGCGCAAAGTCACTCTCAACTCGTCCACAAACGCCTCATCATCCGTGATGTCTCTGAAAAGAAACAGGATACAGCCACATCTGTCACTTCATATAACCAGGGGTGGAAGGTAACTAAGTATATTTACTTACGTACTCATACAAGGTACTTTTCTTCTCATGCCACTTTAAACTTATATTCCACAATAATTCAGAGAGAAATATTGCACTTTTCATTCCACTAAAATAATCTGATAACTTCAGTTACTAGTTACTTTACAAAACAAACATCTCATGAAATATGATGTTTTGTTATAGTCTAAGCGAACCAACAGTATGTGCAAGTACAAGTGAAACAACTGCAGAAAATGTATTTGGCAACTAAAAATATTCCATGGTTCCATCTTCACAAATGTGAGGATTTACTGCTTTTCCTTTTAATAATTTCAATAATTTCAATTTGGTTTTAATAATTTTGAGGTTTGGACTGTTGGTCGGACAAAATAAACATTGTGAAGGTGTCGCCATGGGCTCTGGGTAATTGTACATTTCTCACTATTTTCAGAATTTTTCCAAATTGAAAAATCAGTCAATCACTGGAAAAAATAATCAGCAGATTAATCCACATCAAAATTATTCATTAGTTGTGGATCTTTACAAAATAATTCAAAATGAGCTCCACCTCAACCTACTTCAGCAGTAAAATCCTGATTTTATTTTAAGGTATGAGTAATAACAACCTAAAGACACAATATATGACAGTACATTTTTTCTGCATTGAGTACTTTTACTTTGAATACTTAAAGTGTATTTTCCCGATTATTCTTACATACTTCTACTTACACGTACTAGGAGTTTTAAACTGGTTATGAAACAGTCTCAGTTTGATGAGGCCTTTATATGACCCACATAAGCAAACAAGACTGTCTGTGAGAACACTGACTATTTCTGTATAGTTATTCTTAATGCCTGCCATCGGGTAAGATTTTTTGTGAAATCAGATGAACTAAGCCTGTGTTTACATTTTCCCAGGCAGAGTTACCATAAGTAGTATGTTAGCCACTCAAAAAAGAAGCAGGAGGAGAGTTTTATTTCAGCAATTTTATTTTTGGCATTGTATTTTGAGGTTATTACGGTGGAAACACTTCTGCTTTTGTGCATAGGGGTCTCCAAAATCAACAAAATATTAAAGTTTCTTGAAGTAGCTTTTAGTAAACAATCTGAATACCTCCTCCACCACTGCATAAAACACATTATACATCATTTTATATTACAATATGCAAGAAATATGGGAAAATGGCTTACCTATACCAAGGATAGACAAAATTTTCCAGAACCAGCTCTAGAATCTTTAAAAAAATAAAACAGAAAGGAATTATGAGATAATCTGATCTGTTCATTTAATAATTACTTTAAAAAAAAAATTTAATTCTTGCATGCATTACCTCTGAAAGAGAAGCATCCACTTTGGAGGGAACTTTCAGGTCAAGCCATGGTTGATAGTTTTCTAGTAATAAAGTTGGTCTATCAACAAATTGAAAAAAGACAAAAAATCACGTGCATGCATATATAAAGGAAAGACTCAATTCTAGCCACTAGAGGGCAGTGTAACACCTTCCACAACTTGATTATAAACAGCAGCGTTAATGAGTGTTAAAATGAATGCATGACAATTCAAATGTAATAAGATTAACCCAGATTTATATAAAGTCTCTCTTCAATTAATCCAGACTTTGCCTTACTCTTTGCATCCAAATGGATGACTCTGATTTTTAAGAGCACAAGTAAGCCCAGGATATGCAGTAGCATGGTAATATCAAAGTAACAGGGAACATACAGGTCTATGGAGTGCCCTCTTGTGTCAAGTTTACCTCGTCAGCCTACCTATTGTTGACACATAAGATAAGGTCACAATACAGCTACTCTCTCAACTGCACCAAAACGTAACCAGATGTCCTACCTGTGCCTCTTGCATTTGATTTTTCCACAAACAGCACAGCTGTGGCCCAGTGGAAACAGCTCCTGTTGGTATGACTGCAAGACAGTACAAAAAAAGTTCAAATACTGTAGATTAACAGCTTCGATGTGGGATCCTCCCCAACATCAGAATCAGAGTTTGGCTTGACTGGCAACGCATATGGGATTTGACTCTGTTTTTACATAGCTCTGAATGTACTTAAAAATATAGAATAGACATAACAGCAAAGAACAAGGACAGCAAAGCTAAAAAAATAAAGCTGAAAAGTAGATAGGACTGTTTATAAGAAGAAGCAGTAACCAACAGCATAAATTAAAATCTCTTTATACAAGTCAAGAGTTCTGCAATTTGTAAACATTCAACATAATGCAAAATAAATAAATACTGAGTGGATATATATGGAGTGGATGGTTAAGTGCAGTATATGCATGTATACATGTTTATATCCAGTATATGCTAGATTTATATCAACAGCACACAATGTTATGCACAAATTGAAAACAGGACTGTGCATTTAAATTGTTAAAATATTACTTATTAAGCTGTAGAAATTAATCTATAATGGAAGATGTTTTGGTTTTGGAGAGTTATTGACACTATGACTTATTCAACTATTCATCATAGTGGGAAGAAAGTCATTCAATGCAGCAGCAAAACTTAATCATACAGAAATTTGTGTCCAGTCAATTCAATTTAAATTCCTGAATTCAAGAACAGCCAGTAATATATGTTTAATTTACCTGTCAGACACCAATAAAGATGGGAACCACTGAATACCGGTATATTATTGCACTATTTTATATTGATATTTACTATAAATAAGTCACAAATGTTGTGAAATTTTAATTTTGTCAGTGTCAGACACTATGCTGAGTAATTCCTGCTCTCTGACCTACCTTGGTCTTTGGTTTGATGGAGACAAAGATGTTGGGAAGCAGAGACTCTGGCCCCAAAGAGCAATAGAAAGTGACAACTCCAGCCAGGAAGGACCAAAACACCATTATAATGTGTATATATCTGTCAAAACATAAGAAACATACTGCTTCTAACTGCATAAAGACATCTGGCATATGAAGGGATTAGATGAGGGTGTTAGGGATGCTATATGTGAAGTAGCATTGATGGAGTATTGGGATCTCACCTGTTTAAAAGCACAGTGGACAGCAGCAGGACCAGCAGCAGAAAGCAGAAGACTGGATACTGTCGGCCCAGTTCTCTGAACCGGTCCAGCTTCATCCTGCGTCTTATTTTCTGTAGACAAGCCCTGATAATTCCCATCTTCGTCGCTTTGGTAGCGTGTTCACATGCAGCCTATCGCATATTACTGAAAAATCAAGTAGACATGATGGAGCGACAGTCCAGAAATAAATGAGGGCGTGCAGCAGCGACACATAACAGCGTACGCTCAAAATCGTGTCATTTTGCGCTGCTACTTTACGCAGGTTGCAGCAGTTATTCTTATTAATCCACTCCAGCACTTACTTTAAGGGTACGGTGGATGTTATGGGCCATTTTTCACTGTAGTCCAGCAGCGACACCATCATGAATTTGCAGAATAAATAATACGCAGCCTGTCTTGTTTGTAGGGTCAGCGTAGAAGAGACGAGGTGCCGTACACAGCTGTAAATTAAGCCACAGCAGGATTAGAGGTAATTACACAGCATCATCTGTGTATAGGCTGCCCTAAAACTCTTATGCTGTTTAGCTAATGGCTGTGGTGCTCTAGTTGTCATTTCTGTCCATTGAGGGGCAACAACGGTTAGAGCCTGGTCGTCTGTCAGCGCTGGAGACGCGTGATGTCACCTCCGCTGTGCTCACAGTAGCAGCAGCTTGTAACATAGTGGCTACTACAGACAAGTAGCTACATCGGCTACATATTCACTCAATCAATTAAAAAATGCACGACGACGACGCCAAAGTGGGAGTGTCGCCTCTCCGCCATGTCTATTAATTATTTTCTTAAATAACGGACTCAAAGCCGTTCATATCACGCTATGATTAATGACTTAGCACGACAATTTACCGACGGAATCTAACGTTACTCGGAGACTGAAATTTCGTTTTACGTGTTTTTTTGGCTAGCTAACGTAAAGAAGAATCTTGAGGTTAGCATAACCGTTAATTAATTAGTTCCGCTGTAGTAGCCACATCGGTGCTGCTGTTGCTATGGTTACCTGCAGATTTCGAGTCTGTGACTAATAACTGTTAAGTGGGACTGTGTCTGAGGTGTTACTATTTCCCAGACACATGGCAAGCTAAAGAAAGCTTATTTTCAAGTAACTGTGGCTTTATTTGTTATGTCTTTACACAGCTTAAGTCAGTTAATACTTTAAATTAAGCTAAACATCAAAATCATGGTGTGACTGGTAGTCTACGGCGGCTGACTGTAAATGAATAGTGAAGGAAAAAGAAAAAAACAAAAGTCCTTGAAAAACCAAATTGCTCCCGATTAGTCCAGAGGTTTTCGAAGTATGAGGCAGGCCTGTTCATCGGGGCTACAGTTTCAGGGGAGGCTCAGTGAATGGAAATGAAAAAAAAATTTGTTATCAAACGGAAATCACTCAGAATAGCCTAAATGTGGCTAATTTGGTTAAAGAAATTGCTCATAGATACAGTACTAGGGGATTTTACGGTTTTCACCACTCTCCCAGAGTCAGAAACTAATAAATGCCTTTGCACAGACCGTTTTAATGTATTTAGTATAGTCCGAAATTATGTCGACAGCAATATTAGGCTTTCTTGGATAAACTGTTGAGTGTCTATGGAATCAAATAACCTAATCTTGATCCCGTAGGCATCCAAGAATAAAGCAAAACCAAGCAGCTGAAAACCCCTCGTCTATAAAAATGTCAAAAAAGTGTAAAAATGCTCATCATAATTTCCCAGGGCCCAGAGTGAGGTCTTCAAACTTCTTCTTTTGGCCAACCAACGGCCTAAAAAACAAAGTTTTTTTCATTAACTATTAAAATGACAGGGAAACGCACTAAATTCTTACAATTAAAGCTGGAAACTTTTACTTTTTTGCTAGAGAAATGACAATGTTTTCTTCCCATGGACTATGCACTGCAGTTCTACATGTGACTAGAGATATGTTGAAATTAAACTAAACATCAAAATCACGATAGTCTACTGTGGTCAACTGTCAATTAATATTTATGTGAAAGAAAACCCACCTTCTTGAAATATGTATACATGTATTTTGTCCATATTATGTAGGAACAACTCTTTCTATAATGTAAATGACATTGAAAAATACAAGTTGCTCTCCTCTCCACAAATGTACTCAGAAATTAATACATTTGAAGGCCCAAACTATTATTTGGGGACCATACTACCCCTCCCAAGTGAAAAAGGGAGCATAGTAATTGACTTATATTGCTGTTGTCTTGTCAGTTCCTTCAAAGCTTGGGTAGGCAGTTTATTTCTGGCATCATTGGGCTGAAAAAAATTCATAACCTTTCAACATGTTGTAATTAAAACTGAAAATTAGACATCTGCACCATCTATTTGCTGTTTTGGGGCTTTAGAAAATCTAGTCCATGACAGGAGCCAATCACAAGTTGGTAAGAGTTTATTGTTGGGTCTCATTCCCGCTTTGCTCAAACAACCCAAAACGTCAGTACTGACAACCAGGGAATGAGACTCAATCAACTAGATTTCTTCAGAATTGCTTACTGCACTTTCAAATATGCTATTCAGTGTAAGCTGTAAAAGTGGTGCTAAATTTAGTTTGAGACGTGGTATTATACATGATGGCTCACTCATCTCGCTTCCTGGGATACTATAAATGAAACCGAGCCAAGTTTCACAATCACAAATCCATGAGTAGTTTCAAAGACAAACCTTTTGCCAAACTTAATCAAACACCAGCCAATTTGCATCTCATGAAGATTTTATCCAAAGAGTAAGACACAGATAGAAATCAAAAACTTTATTACAAAAATAAGTTACACTCACCTCCATTTTACAGTATAAAACAATTTATTTGCAGGAATGCAAAAAACGTTGTTGGCCACCAACAATAGTTTAAAACTGCTAACATCTTTTTTTCAAAAGGTGGTTGTTATGATTTTATTGAGGGAGTTAACTGTATAGAAAACTGGGATTGAAGAGCAGTTTCCTTTTTGCTATACCCGGAAATAGAAATCATTCACTGCAGTATCCCTTCTACCACTATGTGACTATGATCCCTCACCAAGTCATGGCAGCTAACATTAGGCACACATGCTCAACTGGCTGGGCAATATGGCAATTCAGTCATCCATCAAGATTGACTCGAAGGATCTTCTACATAGTTGCTGTCTTTGGGAGCTGGAAAGGGATCATTCAAGATTAACATGATTTTATATGATGGATTTCATTAGGTTGTTTTACATTATTCTGACGTTTGAAAATGAATATAAAAACAACCCCACTGGAATAATACAGTGGCACAAAAGGGACACTGCAGGGCTTTATTTTTGTTTTTCATTTTTTTAAATCAAAGGCAGTTGGATGCCTGTGATGTTGAAGCCTTTACAAAAGTAACATTTTATCCGAAAAACTATACAACCAGTAACTACATACTCTGAAGAAGCAAGGCGGCTAATTCAGTTCAAAATAGGATAAAAGCAGGGCTTGTTCAGACTCATCATATGAGATTGTTTTGCATGCCCAGTTTGACTGTTTGCAGTGTCAGAGCTGCAGCTGAAATGACTATATTACATTAAGTACATCGTTTTTGCGCTGCAGCTCTTGTGCATATTTTGTATGAAAACAAGCCCTGCTTTCATCAATATAGTTTCCCTATTTACAGTACAGGCCGGGTAGTTTAGTCCTCTGTACTGAGGTAGTCAACCAACCCTTTAAAGACTAGTTCTGAAAAGAACCACTTTCCTGGAATGCCTGACTTATCCATGCCAGGTGGGTACACCCTAAAAACCTGCAAATGTTCTCTGTCAAACATCCAGATCAAACGATTAAGATCAACATGGATATTTCGACAATAAAAATTGCGATTAGCACAAAAATATACAATAGCATCAAGCTCCTTTGAGCCACTTCAAACCTAAGAACTTAAAAAGTGCAAATTCTTCAATAATTATTTAAAAAATGGCATGTTCAGGGGACAGGGAAGGGGGAGATTGTAAGGGCAATACATAGAGCCCTGTGTATCAGGGCTGGGTACAAGGGCTTAAGCCAAAAGAGGCTGTGGCGAGTATTCAGAATCCTCCGTCATTCATCTTTTTTTCTTTTTTTTTTTTTTAAGTTGT